>JAUYWV010032231.1:0-12357 GCA_032274565.1 Nematoplana nigrocapitula
ACGCGGCATAGCTATTTTAAGCTAGAAGCGACATAAGCTGATTTAATATGGCTGACTAGCGAACACCACAGGAGCTGACTTAGTGTAGCAAAAATGCATTAGAAATGCGGATTATTGATTTTTAAAGTCGCGCGCAATTTAAAAACGTCTATCTCCGCCATATATTTTGCCACAGTACTGGCAGCTTCAATTACGACACATGCAAATGGCGGCGTGTCAGTTCTAGATATTAAAAACAAATCCGATTTCTATGGGTGTAGCACCTGTAAACTTGGTCTTCACAATTATTTAATGAAATTATTGAGAAGAGTGCACTAATGATCTTCACTATCAAATTCAATAGTATTACACAGTTCAGTGCTGACCTAATTAACTTAGAGTCTACTATCAGACCTGTGCGTGTCTGCATGGTGACTGGCGAGACAATATTACAAAGATAAATCCAGCAACAAAACAGAAATAAGCGGGCATTTGGAAGAAAATAATATAAGACGGTATACTTACTGACACAATCACCATCTTTCACTGCCGTTCCGACCGGACAAATTTTCACACACTCTTTTCGGCTGAGTTTATACCAGGAATGAGCGCAACTGTACGTCCATCCTAATAGGACATAAATATGAATCATTAGATTTATAGCCACTAATTTTCTTTAGCAAAATATATCCATAATGAAGTATTCATTATCCCCCCCCCCCCCTATAATGTCAGATAGGCCAGCTCGCATACTTGTCCTGACTCCCACTCTGGATATATCCTTGTTTAATTTTAGTCTGGAGGAGTTTCGCAGTTTAGGAGAGGAGTTCTGACGACGTCGGAAACCACAATGCAGCCACCTTCTCGTGGCGGACGTCTTCTACATTTTCTCGAACCTCTTATGTGGTTTCTCTCTTTATCACTTTCTCTCTCTCTCTCTTTCTCCCTCTCTCTATATCTCTGTTTTTCTTTCTCTCTCTTCAACTCTTTTTCTCTGTCTTTATTTTGCTGTTTTTCCCCTCTTTAATTTCGTCAATTCAATAAATATCTATTTCCTTCTTTATACAAAAATAATTGAATTGTTAGCTTTCACATATTTTCACCTTGAAAATAAAAATTTGGTCACTGAAATTAAAATGCAGTCATTCAAGACAAAACAAATTCGTCATATTTGAAATTATCGAGAGAAAAACAAACCACTGTACAATAGAATCATTTGAGGGCACTTTTTTGCTTAACCATGGCGATGCCAAAGCCGACCAATCTTGCCCTTGTCGCGTGCAATTAGTTCATCATTCTTTATCTTATCAACGAAGTCTGCACGATGATATCTGCAGTCAAGTGTACCACACTGCACATACTATAATGCATGGAATGGTGGAAGGAAACCGAAGACAAGGAAGACCCAAACGGAGCTGGATGTCTGACATAGCAACATGGACGCAGAGGACGATGGTGGAATGTGCAAGGGAGGCAGAGGATCGGGAACAGTGGAAGAGAAGAGTGTCATCATCAAATTGCCCCAACGGTCAAGGAATTGCGGCTACGGGAGTGACCTGACCATCTGATACTTTCATCAACAGGCAAAGTTTGATCACATAATACTGAGATGTGCAATACCAGACAACAAAACAGCACACTAGGACAAAGGTAAAAGTGGGAAAACTCACTTGCTAATTTGAATTTGTATTTCGAATCATGCTAGTCCTGTATACTCATTGACTGTGGATGATTTATTTGAGTATTGTTTCACTGTGAGTGACCGACTTTTAATTTCATCGACTCAAGTTTTACTTCAGTGCTCGAAGTTTTTATTTAATTGAGAAAATGTGTAGTTCTCAAACGGTGCAGCAAATAGTACAGAGTGGAGCATCAGTATGGCCTTAGGCAACGCTCTGATATATCTCCGTAAACATGCACACTACAATGACTCTTACGAGAGCATCTTCCATTGAATGACTTTCGTAGGCACCGCTTGCAACGCTGGCCTTCCACATTGGTCGTATCAGCCGGACATGGAACGAAAGAGCTTGCTAAAATATAATTGGAGAGAATTCATTGTTAGATAAAGATTTGTTCGGTGAAAATAAGCTACACATTGTTAATACTTTATAGCAACATCGGATGAAGTATGCAGAAGTTTTGTGTACAATTGTAATCTATCAGCTGATCAAAACAAAAACGCAGATTTTAATATCTTTCCAAAACTACACTATTGTGGCCTGGTACTTTCGATAAAAGGTCGTTCTGGTTTGTGTTTTTCTATTATTTCAACGGCATTTCAGAAAAATAAATCGCTCTATCTGAAGACAATTTTTCATGTTCAGAAATAAAAAAAATCCAGCTATTTTGCACAACAGTCGATACTAAACTTACCAGAATCACTATTATGTCATTGTGTAACATAAATCGTTGTGCTCGCAGAATTTTCTTTTTGGAAATAAAAGTAAATGTTTTTCTTGCTATATATTTCAAAAAGATCTATTTGAACTATGTATATATGGGGTGTTTAAAAAATGTCGTTTTCTATTTCAATAGAATCCATAAAAACCAATGATATTGTTATATCAGTATTTTCCACAGAAATCATAAATACGTGCAAGGCCATAGACAGCCTGTGTAGCAATTTCAAGCATTTTTAGCCATAGATTTTAAATGTAGATTAATTTGAAATTTGAATGTTTGAACTTTGAGTGGCGCAAATATCAACATTATAGATTTATCTACAATTATGGAAGCAACTATACTGAACATATTAATTTTTATGTTACAACTGAAATAAGGAATGGTACGTCATCAACTGAGCTACATCACAGCCTGGGGAGAAGAGAATGTGTGTAGTCTGCGGCACGTCCACAGGACAGCAAAGGGAATCAAGGACGGTGAACGCGTAACTTTAATAAGGAAGGAAGGTTCGGGAAGACCAAGGACATCACGTACTCCATAGAATGTTGACGCTGTACAACTGTTTTATTAAATTACATAAGCATTGTTCTCGACTTACACGAAAGCACGGTGCATAGAATTCTAACCCTGAATCTGAAGAAAAGAAGCCTATGTGCACCATGGGTCCCATACGAATTGACAGAGGCCCAAAAGCAGTTACGAGTGACTGGTGCTCAGAACATACTGGATACAATCAGCGGCAACGTGCTTGTAATTGACGAGAAATGGCTGTATATGCTAAACCTCATCTACCTCAACAAAATGTGCGAGCATGGGTGGATTCGTCTGGTGATCGTACAACACTAGATCGACGTGGAATGTCTGTAAAGAAATTCCACATAATTGTTGGGATCAACTTCAGAGGTGATCACTACTTTGAGGTTTTACAACCGGGAGAAACAGTCGATAGCGAACGCTTCATTGCATTCTTAACGCATATTCGATCTGTTCAGCGACAAGGCACCAGCACCATAATGCACGACAATGCTCGTCCACACATCGCCAAACTGATAAATGATTTCCTCCGACAGAATGATGTTGACAGAGTCCACCAGCTTCCTTATTCACCAGACATGAATCTGTGCAATCAATATATTTTTCGGAATATGAAAGTACAGCGAACAAACACCGAATTTACTGATCGAAAGTCTGTCCTTTAATTTCTGGAAAACTACCTTGAGCAATTCAGTCGTCACAAATTGGGGACAGCATTTACTCGGCTTCGCGAGGATCCCCAAAAGATCTTTGATCTCAGGAGAGATTACCTAAAGTGAACTGGAAGTGTACATGTTTTCTATATTTAGTATTTTATAATATTTTATATTCAGTCTATAATACTGTAATACATTTAATACACTTGACTGTTTTGGAAGTTTGTTAAAATTATTTTTAAAAAGACAACTTTGTCATTAAAAATGACATTTTTTAAATAACCTATAAATATGGAACTAAATCAATACGGAGTGAAACGTTTGTGTTCACTATTTCATTTTATTTTATAGCTGTAATTCACGGACTGACATAAACTACTGTACATAGTTTGCGTGAGAACATAGTTTCAATTTCAAGGTTTTCCGTGACGCAGAAGGCTGCCACGCGACCAGATGATTGACAGTCTGTACACAGAACTGGCATAAGAATATTTCGTTACTGTAAAGTTTATGTATATGCACTAGTTTCAGTTCAGAAAATTATTTCAAGGTTTTAAAATATAAAGATCGATTTTTATTCTGAATCCGATGACTTCCGTCAAGCAATTTTATTTGTATTATCCATACGTACCAACACAGCCAGCGCCAAGTTCCACTGTTCCTTCTGGACAACTCTCTGAAATAGATTCATCGAAAAATGTACATTTTAGTAATAAACATACAGTACATATCAGCATGCTCCCTATTTTAGCTGAGGGGCTCTGGAGTATATTTTCTTAAAGCTGTCGTTGTCTTTCGACAAATAAAAGTATTATCGCGTTCAAATTTTATGCGCGTTACAAATTTTAAAAATCTACTCAGATTTGTTTTTCAGAAAAGAAACGGAACACTATTTTAGTCGTTCATTAATTACAAACTTAGATAATATGATGATTAGGACAATATGTGTTTATAGGAATAATAAGATATTTGAGAATTCTAATGCTGATCAAGAATTACTGCACTTCAGTTTAAAATACCATGCCCTAATGAATGCACCATTCTATCTGACGCATAGCAGGACACTCCCGCCACGAGAAGGCGGCTGTAATGGGTGCGGTAGTTCTATATCGGTTTACAATATGTGCAGAACATTTCTATACTGCGGGGCGGCTCAAAAACCTGCGATGGGTCTGTAGTCTTGACAACATGTTTGGTAATACAACAACAATGATCTCTGTTTTTACAAATGATGTTGCATATTTTGCGCATTACATTCAGTCCAGCTGCACCCGTTAAATTAAAATTTATCACACCCTGTACGTAGATAGTTTATTTATTTCTTGGCTTCAGTCAGTAAAATATCATCTCTCAACAGTAGGATGTTTCTTTAATGGTGAAGCTATAAAATTAGCTATTTGTAAATCAAGCTCTATATCATCGTTTATAAGATGCAAACGTTCCAAATGTAATTTTATTTCCAACCGATGCCTTGTTGACTGAGTTTAATGACTCCCATTGATATAGGTGATAAAATATTCTCACTGGTTGATCAGTGGCTCGTGCGCCGGACGTCATGCATTCCTTACTTTCTTGACGGATATCACCCATTTCTGAGTAACCTTCGCCAGCGTTTTGCTTTCCCGAGGATTGGTTAGTTCACTCCATTCTGTGACACTTTGAAGTCGCTGGTTTTCCACAGAGCGCCTCGTTAGCTAGGTTCTATATGCCGACCTTCATAAGTCTTGGAAAAACGTACCGCGTCCAACAAGAAGTTCCCCTTTCCCCCTCTCCCCAAAGTTTCACAGTTTCAATGGTGGCCGAGAGATGTCAAAATTATAAACCCGGTTTCTTTCCATTAAAACGCGGCGTCATTCCATAAAACGCGGCGTCATTCCATAAAACGCGGCGCGTCTTTCCATAAAACGCGGAGTGTTACGATAAAACGCGGCGTCTTTCCGTAAAACGCGGAGTCTTTCCATAAAACGCGGCGTCTTTCCATAAAACGCGGCGTCTTTCCATAAAACGCAGTGTCTTTACATAAAACAAAGCTTTTATAATTTTGACATCTCTCGACCACCATAAGCTTCGAGCATGCCCTACTCATATTCTGAGGTCTTTGGAGTAGTCGTACACAACACTTATTGATCGCTGTTCTATCATCTATACTCGCAACAATAGTGTACAAAGCTATATAACTCACTCAGTTTGCACATCCTGTTGCTATCCATCCGGTAATTCGATGGGCACTTGTTTCCTGAAATGGCGAAAATGTTTATCGCTATACCACCAGTAAATCATATTGCAATCGATATTTGGTTACTCAGCCCTGATACAGGAATAGACTCAAGTTATCTTTTACAGATCCTGGTACAGTAGAATAAAATGAAAAAGTAAAATTTTGAAATTTATTAGTAAGAATAAACAAATAAAACTAAAATTCCGCACAGAAACAACATTTCTATCCACAAGAATTGACATTTAATATTACATATATGCCTTGCATTCAACAATCTGAAATTTTAGAGTATATTATCCACGTGTATTACATTCTATTACATTCTACTTAAATTAATGAATTATAATGAAATTTAAACAATAGTCTAACGACTTACCAACGCAGACGTCTTTCATGCGGCTGAAACCCTTGGGACAGCGGTCTAAAAATAGTGAATGCGAAACATTCGATCAAAATTTAATTTACGAAGCCCATTGGATTACTATAGTGATCCTGATTTGGAATGACCCATTTAGAACATGAAAATCATTTTCAGTTTAAATTAACGCAAACAATTCATCTTCTGACATGATACACTTTACAGAAATATTGAATAATTTATCAAATAGAATTATTAATCCAATCGACTCGATCGGGCAGTGCGCACGATTCGAATTAACAACAAATTTAATATACAACGGGGTGTCTGCTAGATGAAAGTTCCCCGGCCAGTATCTGGCACATTGCTGATCTCTTTAGCTTGTTTGGAACTCCCGAAGTAAGCCTAAGAGACCTGCTAGGTAGATGATTACGCCCCACTTACCCGAAACTCACTTAGTGGAAAACCAATTATTTGAAAATTATGGTGATATCCTACAAATAATATCTACTAAATTCTTTCTTTAAATTTGACAACTATAGTTAATAAATTTTAATACAAAAATCCAGCTTATGTGTATTTTCATAAAATGTGAACAGAATAAATCAGTTGTACTACAGTATGATTACAGCATTTCCTGTAAGTGGGTCTCCGGTAAGTGGGTTGCCACCGGGTAGATAATGGATAACATTGTTTTTCTGAGGTTTTTATTGTGTATTACGTTAAGTTGATAACATTATATATAGGGTCCTCTTAATCCATTTTTGAAATGACTAGATGCACTATATTTGTTACGTTGTGTTTTCTGCACCTTTAAAAAGTGCTGAATAGTTTGAAATGATCAATAAACCTCTAAAAGAATAACATTCTGAAGTTTTAGTACATCTGATAGTTTTTCATTATGAATTATTAAGATTTAAATCATTTGATTTGTTCTACGAACTTTACATAGATAAATGTTTTGCAGGCATAAAATCTCAAGTGAGATTAAATTCGTTTTCAGTTTCCTTATATGATTATACAAACACAGTTTAATCGTTTTATATAGAAGAAAAATAATTGAAATACTTTTTTGTTTAGTTTCATAGATGCTGAAAAAATAAATTACCACGATAAACATATGCCTTTTGCATCTCGCTTTATAAACATGACGAAAGCATATTTATAAAGTTAATTATGTTAATTAAACTACTGCATATAACATGTTTCTATTTGATTAAAAGTTGAAACAAGTTTTGATCACAGACTGACGACTTTTAAACACTAAAAGACAATTCACAATCGTATCTAAAATTGAAAAGATGATGAATAATATTGAATTTCAATTATAAATATTTACCTTCACAATGTGTGTCCGTTGCGACCATTCCTTTTGGGCACACCTCTGAAAAAATAGCAGACTGGAAATCAATAGTCATTGATATCGAATTTTCTTTGCTGTACTACGCTTACAGTAGACAAATGACTGTAATGCACAGACTGTATTTTGAATCTGTTGAATATTGTCAGGTTGCAAATAAGGCGTAATTCATAAAATATAATTTCTATGGTGTAATGCTAGTAATTAAAATAACTCATTATCAATTGCTTCTGACAGTGTCAACCAATTACTTTATGTAAAAAAACAAATGAATTACTTTTGATGACAACTGATACGGTAGAACCATAGAGTAGCAATACATAGAGTTCCGTCTCTCAAAATCTCAATGATATATCTATAAAAATATTTTTTTGCGTTTATTACACTTAAAATAATATAGAAACATCTAACAATTATTATTATGATGATTTCATATCTAATAAAAAGAGTTGAAATATACTACTAACACTGTACAATTAATAGTAGTAATTCACAAATTTAAATGATTTTTTAAAACCAGTAGCTATCAACTGCGTTTGATTGTCTAATAAATCTACATATTAAAACATCGCAACTCTCATCGGGCGCAACTCGGCCTGTGAGACCGCGCTGCATACAGCTATCGACGCCGCGCCCTCCGACATATCGATTTTTCCCTGTGCAGAATCGTGTGTCGCGTTTTACTATAGAGAATCAATTCAATAACTTAGCCGTGTCGTGTAGGCTGTGGCTATGACTGCTACAACTAAAAATAGAAATGGCACGCCTATTCGAAATAACCAAACTTTGAATAGAGTCCATAGCAACCACCTTAGAGACGGAACTCTATGTATACTCTATGGGTAGAACTCTGTAAAGTACATGATCTCTAAATAGGCTATATGGTAAAATTGAAACTGAAATTATTTCACAATCTTACTTAGTTTACACATGCCATTTTGCTCGTACTTGAATCCAAAAGGACATCCAGGAACTGGAAAGTGTACACAAATCTCTATCATTAGAAAATAAAGTTTTTGCACTTCATCAACTGGATAGAAAATTTGCAATAAGTGGATATAGCCTGCACAACTTACTTTTATAATGTACATGCAAAAGAAGGACCTACACAGATAAATACGAATGATAGAAAATATTCATTTTTTCAGTTTTCAATAATTCTAATACATGGAAATTAATTTAATATTTTACTTCATGTAAATTACCGTACCCACCTCAATTCAAATTTAACGCCATTGTTTGGCCAATCAAAACAATCCAATGAAGAGCGGTAAATTTAAAGGACATACAAACTGCATTAGCTCTGCGTTTTCTACAATTCAAATTCACCTTGTCCATTTGTCCCTGCATTGTCACTACGCTCTAAAGAGTTCATTGTGTGCTCTCGGCGTTTATGACATCTTTATCGAATGAAAATTCTCTGTCCTTCAATGAACACTTGAAGCCGCGAAACAAAACCCAATTATATAAACTTCGATTAGGAGAGTAACAGGAGCCTGTTTAACAAGTTGGATACTAAATAGCACCTTGCAACTAAAGGTCTGCGTATCACGAGCCGTATATGTGGTGGAGCATTTCCTAATTGAAGAGGCAAAGATAAA
Source organism: Nematoplana nigrocapitula (assembly GCA_032274565.1). Classification (NCBI taxonomy): domain Eukaryota; kingdom Metazoa; phylum Platyhelminthes; order Proseriata; family Nematoplanidae; genus Nematoplana; species Nematoplana nigrocapitula. The sequence goes on from JAUYWV010032231.1 coordinate 9,113, forward strand.
AAGCTGATCGGATCCTTACACCGGTATTTCGCGAAAACTCTTATTGTTCAAACGATCTTAAATTCGGATGGTGGTTTTTATTAGTCACTTTAAGACCGACATGGCCCAGTTTATGGAGTAGTTTGCTATTATACTTTATTTTGCAAGTATACAATTATATTACCTCAAAGTAGTATATAGGTTAAGCAGTTATTATATGGTCTAGTTTGAAAATTATGGAATTGTTGAATAAAATTAACAACTTGCAAGTTTATTAAATGCGGCGAAAAAACGTTTCGTACAGACTAGCACAAAAAATTCGATTCACTTGATCGCCAAATGCACAGTACAGGGGGCAAATACATGATTGATCAATACTCACACGTAGTCATGCAAAAGATCTGCTGATAGCGAACACGTCCAGATACGCAGTTGACTGAAATGGTAATAATTATAATAAAAAACATACTGTATTGTACTTTGGATGTTTTCAGAGCACTACTTGTGTCAAATAAATGTTATTCTATACACGAGAACTGTCATCTACTAATGAAATTCTTACAACTTTAAGCATTTGTATTCGGTTATATTTTGCTCAGAAAAATAGTGCGGATATAGAAGTCAGAAAGCTGAAAATGTTACCATTGCGAGTTGAAGGTCCAATAAATATTTAACCGTTTATAAAAACCAGTGAAGACAAAATTTTAACATAAGAAGAAAATAAATATGAAACTTTATCATTCTTTCTTGACTGATTAGAGTACAGGATCGATCATTGAAAACAAAAGCTGAAAAATATTTAGCATTTTGTTAAACTTTATAGGAAAGTGTTGAAAAGTATAACTAGATCACTAAACCTCCAAAAGAATAGTATTTTCTATTTGTAAATGGTGGAAGTTGTAATTAGATTCATCTAAATTTGGGTTTTCTAAAACATCTGATAGTTTTTTGTTTTACGACATTAGCTTTTTGCATTTTGCTTTAAACAAGATACAGGCGTATTTGTAAAGAAACTTTTGGAAATTGAACTATAACATGTTTCAATTTGATAAAAGGTTCAAACTTAAAAAAACATATATTAAGCTTTGATCACAGACTGATGACTTTTAAAGATTAACTGACAATTCACGATCATATCTAAAATGGAAGAAAGGATGAATACTGTTGAATTTTAACTATGTAGATATATACATCTAAGGAAAACCGTAACTAGACAAACAGCCCTTTGAACAATTTAATTAATACATAATATTTTCCATGAAATCAAAATGCAATTCATAAATGCAGAAAATATGTAATAGGGAAAATACTCTAGCGACTTACAATAGCATTTTCCATTGATTAGTTCCGAATCAATAGCGCAAGCTGAAACCATAGAGAACATAAAAACGGTAAGAAACTAAAGTTTCGAATTGGGAAACAAAGTGCAGAATCGAAAAAATTGAATTTGCCTTGATTAACCAAAATAAACGTATTGTTTGTCTTCAATCAATATATTATACTAGAAACAAAGAGATGAACAAGAGTGAAAACATTCATTTAAATTCATATTGATCTCCTGTGAGATTTTTTTATATTATCTGTTTTATAATTACAATTTTTATCTACCGGTTTAACAACTGTACTGTAATTTCACTTAGCCTCTAAATTTAGCAGCACATTTCTTCCGTAATGCGCGATTTATGATTGAATAATCTAGTCTGTAGAATAAATCTCCTTATTTGATAGGGCTTAAACCAATGACTTTGCATATACTAATTAACACATCGACAGCACCATTTCGTCGTATGCGCTATAGTTTATGGGTGCTCCACTGTAATAAACGACAACAATTAATTATTTTCGAGGCATTCGTAAGCATTCACGGTGTCTTATTTGATTTTCCTTCTTTTTTGTTTTTGAGTTAACGGAAAATTTGGGGAAATTATCTCCATGAAGTTCGTTTAACACATCTGACTGCCTTCTTATAATTGCCAAACAGTTTCACATATCCTGCATAGATTATCAAAATATACTGCCAGACAGACGTACACCTGGTATAATTCAATATGTAATTGTATTTGTCCAGGCCAATAATTTGACACGTTAGTTAAAGTCAGACTTTTCTACTTTATACCGACAATTTGTTGTCCCAAGTTGGGAGACATTACAGAGAAGACGATACCAGATTCTGCAATCACTTGTAAAATCGTTTTTATTGATAGTGAAACTATGTCAAAGCATGAAAAAAACTGAGCTGCATTTACACTGTGAAGTGTCCGCACATATGTAACATGTAGATGTTCGAAAATGGTTCGCGTTAGTGAAGAAATGCTTTGGACTTAAGTTGCTGTCAAGCGAGATGTTGGGAGGTCTTACGCCCAGATTGCACACCACTTCAACTTCCCAAAATTTATTGTCGGAGACCAAATGAAACAATGGCGGCAGATAGTCTTCACAGAGAAAATTCGCTTCTCTGTGCGATGGACGGACCAGAAAGAAGTGGTAGTTCTGTAATGGTTTGGGCCGGCATCACTTGTAACCACAAGTCTGCCATGGTTCTCAGTGACGGAATCTTGAATTCTCAGAAGTACCGTGAGGAGATTCTGGAGGAGTCGGGAGCAGTTCCGTTCGACTCTCGGTTACATGGCGATAATGTCTTGTAAACGACTTTTCCAATGCGAGCACCGATTGCATTAACATGGATTAGTCAAGAAACAGCCCAGTTCTCAACCCAATTGAATATTTGTGGGACGAATTAGGAAGGACAATCGGGAGACGTGGAATCTAACGTGCAGATGAACGGATGCGAGGTTTAAATGGAAGAATGAGCTACAGTCCACATATCACGCTTTTGTGCTGCGGGCAAGTCGTGATTGCAGTAGCCGGAGGTGGTACCACTTACTGATTGTTGAAATGAAGACATTTCTTGTTTAATCTCATTTCTTCTTTGCAATGTCTCCTAACTTGGCATAACAAATTATTGATAAAACGCAGAAAGGTCTGACCTTACTACTGTAGGTATCAAATTATTGGTAGTAAAGGGCGCTTTTATTGGCATATGGATAAACACAAGTACATCGTCATATGTGTGGTTTTATTATTTATTTTCATCAACAGATATCCATAGTAGCATGATTGAAAGATCAGCAAACCCATTGGAAATCACTCACAGCTTTTCTTCTCGCAACCCCGAGTGCCCATGGTGTAGCCTTCCTGGCATTTCATCGGTATTGTTACCGTACACCGGCCAACATTGTCCACAGTGTTGGGCTTCATACAGGGCA
>JAUYWV010032342.1:0-16641 GCA_032274565.1 Nematoplana nigrocapitula
TCCAGCGGTGTCAAATCAGGTGCCATTGGGGGCCAGCACTTCGGGCCATCTCGTCCAAACCATCTATTGGGGAAAGTCTCGTTGAGGAAGCGGTATACTGACGAACTCCAGTGGGGAGGCCGTCTTGTTGAAAAATAACCACTGTGGTTGTAATTTTTCCAGTTGGGGAACAACATAATTTTCCAACATGTCCTGATAAACTATGGATGTTACAGTCTTCTCGCCAAAGAAAAATGGGCCTATCACCCTATCGTGCATTAGACCACGGCAAACAATCACTTTTGGGGAATCACGAGTGTGTTCACGAAGCGCATGTGGATTTACGAATCCCCATATTCGAAAATTATGACGATTACACGTCCTAACAGATGAAATATTGATTCATCGGTGAATAAAATCTTTTTTAAGGAATGCTCGTTGTCCTCAATGAGGTTCAGCATTGACAACCCCAACTCGTAGCGTCGCCGCTTGTCGTTTACTTGAAAAGCTTGCACCATCTGAATATTATAAGGGTAAAGCCTCTTGGTCAAATCTTGTGGACCGTTGACTTGCGTAACTGTAAATCATCTGAGATACAGCGAACAGATTTTGTAGGAGTTTGTTGGATGGTTTCTTTGACATTTTCAATGGACCATTTGGACGCCCACTTTGAGGCCTGTCGATCACACTTCCTGTCTGCAGAAATTGGTTATAACACCTCCTAATACTAGGCAGGAGGGAGGGTCCCTGGTATAAAGACGTTGGTAAACGACACTGATATAGACGATTTAGATTCAGCATACCAAATGACGCATTGCGCTTTCTCCTGTGGATTCGCCATAGTTTATGAACTGTATACCAGAAAAAATTTTAAATTTAAAATTGCTAATGTATCTGGAAATTTTTAAATTTGACAGTCAGTGTTAAAAAAATAGATTATCTGTATGTCATAATGTAAAAGACTGCATCATCCTATCTAGTTTGGTTTGCTTGTAATAAACGTTTGTAATCGGAACAAGACTTTATGGACACCCTGTGTATTTCAAATTACTAACCATGCGGAAAGAAGGAGCATTTATCTACGTATAATCAAATATACTCTTTGATTGCCAATTAGATCCTTTTGGTGAGAGAGTTATTTTATTTTATTTTTTCGTTTATTTAGATTAAGATGCCAAATTTATGGTAGGCCGATGATAGGTAGTCATGTATCACCAGCAAATCTCAAATTTGTAATGTTTTGTCCGTTGATTTTTATACCTCGTATTTCTTCTAATGTTTTTGTTTATGAAATATCCAATGTACAAGTTAATAATAGAATTGGACTGGAATGCATCCTTGTCTGACTCCTCTTTTTATCGGTATACTGTTAGGTTTCATTTGATCCATTCGTTCTTATTTTTTGCTGATTGACCCCAGTGTAGATTAATTATTAGTCTGCGTTCGTGAGCTGGTATTTCTACTTTTTCTATAATTTCGGCTGATTTCAGATGATTCTTGGTGTAGACTATGAAACATATAGGTGTATCTTTTTTCTCGATAATTATTACAGGAATCAAAATATCAATGAGACAAATTTACATACAATTTTAATAAATAAAAATATTAAGGTTTTCCGCGTTGTACAGTGTATAGGATTGTTATAGGTCTAGCTTTATAAGAAATCCAGTTGAGGTTTTCTCTGCTTTCCTCTCATTGGTCTATTAAATTGATTGAGAATGGCGAGACGAACCGGAGTTATCTATATTCCTTCGCAATGGTATATGTATATGTAGGTTAGGAAATTTTTTCCTTCCGTTGTTTCATAAAGGATGTATCCTAAATCTTTTTTGAAAACGTTAAATATTTCTAATTTTATCATAATTTTCATATCATTAAATTTTTGTATAGATGCAGCATTTTTAAAGGAGGGTAACTGTTAGAATTAAGGTTTATATGCTACTTAAATGTTTTAAACAGTGATATTTTAACATTTATACACTGCAATTTAACTATATTATATAATTCAGCATTAAACTATGCATGTCATGCATATTTGCTACTTGGCCGTTAATGATTTTGCATTTTCTAAAATACAAATGAAATAGATTGGAAAATATATTAGTTATGATACAATTAATCAATTAATATTTCTCAATCATCATTATATATTAATTCATGTTGTATATCTTTTCTAATGAACGCGATAAAAGACTTTTATTAAAAATGAATTTGCAACTATTTTAAAGAGGACACCATAGGAGATTAGTTTCGTACTATTCTGTATAATTGGAACCATTTTTAGCAATTCTGTTGTTATTACTTTTAAGTGACATAAAAAAGAAAAAAAAGTGAAGTAACATTTATGCCTTTCTATGTCAGTTACTGAAAAAAACATTTGAAAAAATAGCATGCTTTGCAGACCTTTAATATAATCTAGGAAATATTTAAAAATTCTATTATAAAAGATTAATTTTATTTTTTAAATAGAATCTAATTTATCTGTGTAACTTGTGAGTCATAAATAATGACCTTAAAATATCAGGCTGTCTCTGGTAAATAATTTTTTGTGTTTTATTTTTCATTTTGGTATAGTCTATGATTTATTTATGTTCCAGATTTTAACTTTCATTTGGCATTCCTATAAAAAAATTGTAGGATCTTCTTAACTGCATGCCACCCCATCTGGACAAATATGTTCATCTGTGGTAGGTGGTCTAACCTTGAGATACAGGAACCTGCAGAACACCACTTTTGTTTGAGTAGAACATCCAGAAAAAACTAAAAATTGGTTGATCACCCTTGCCATATATAGCTATAGCTGGGCAATGAGAAGATGGTGTCTCTTTACTTTTTCATAGTGAAATGGTTTCAAAGAATAAATGGAACAGCTTTAACGGGGTCACGTCATGCTCGGAAGGAGACTTGCAGTGGTATCCCCATCCATCATCCTGCGAAAGCCGCTGAAAGCACATATATTGTATGTAAGAATCAGTATTGACGGGTCGGTATGGTACCTGGAATGTTTGAACAAGGTTTCAAAGTGGTAAGGTGGAACAGATATGGCGAGAATCTGATTGACTACGAATTGATGTACAGGTTGGACTAATCATGGAGAGTATACTATTTTGGAGGAGACCTAAACTATGCAGGAGTGGAGTTCCAAGTGACACCAGAATGCAAGATTTATTCCAGAAGTAAGACCAATCAGTAATCATGCCAGTCCAAGTACTTACTTGCTGCTGTGCCATCCTCCGGTGAGGTTGGGCGAGTACGATCCTGTGCTAACTCTTTGCATTCACTGTACTTTTTACCACTTTATTCTTTGATGCCATCAATCCACATTAACCTTGGGGCGCCATGATAACTTTTTCCTTCTACGGATCCTTCTAAAACTGTTATGACGTGATCTCATGGACTATGTCCAAAAGTTGAATTTTCAGTCTCATTACTCTTTCTATTAGTTGTTTTTTCCGCACCAAATTCCTCTGTGATAGATGCATCTGTTCGATGTTCCAACCATGAGAGAGATCCTTAGCATTTTTCGTCAACACATCTCAAAGGATAGAATTATATTTTGCAGCTCTTTTTGATGGTCCAACTTTCGCAGGCATAGAGGAATATAGTCCATATAAGTGCATTCATTACTCGGACCTTTAATTGCCTTATAATATTTTGTGTCCTCCAAATGTTGTTTGGCTTACGCTTGCTTTCTCTTTCCCTATTGTTATACGCTTTTTAATCTCTGATACGCAATCCACATTTGCTGACTTGATTGAGCCGAGCCAATTAAACTCAGTAACCTGTTCAATTTCTTCACCTTCTATCGCAATATGTGCCCTAACATTTATTAATGATTGGTTTTGTCTTTTTTTCAATGATAGACATGATGAATAGTTCACTTTCTTCTGTCAGTTTAGAAAAGCCTTCTCTGATATTGTTGTCCATAGTAGCTAGAATCGTATCTAATATTAATAATGCGTCTTCCATCTATACTGAAATACCATGTGTGTCATTATCTGAGGCTCTTCTCGTGATGTCCTCCCTCTGCATATACGTAAATTGAAATCAACTGGGGAAATATTACTGAATACCTTCTTTCAACATCGCAGAAAACAAAGTTATTATGAAAGGATCGCCCCAGATGGCATCACAAGACACAGTGATCTAAATATGTGCTTAAACTGTGTTTGAGATCACCAGCTGAAATGGTGGAAAATAATAGGTAAAGTTTTGAATAAAAAGACGCAGACGTAAGTCAAAAGGAGACATGGAATCACTGAAAGATGAAGATCTCAAGAAGAAGACATTCGAGGAAACGCTTCGTAAGAAGCCAGGTAAAAAGACTTCCTGGTTATCTTTCAAGATGGCAATGACGGAGATCATTGAGGAGAGCTGTTCAAATAAAAAGTGAAGATAAAATCCTCTGGATTGATGATAAATGTTGGAGATATAAGATTGGTTGGGGGATGTAAGATCAAACAGCAACTCCGCTTCGACTTGAAAAGTGTTCATCTTCTCTTTAATGCTTTTGGTGATAAACACAAAGTGTCGAAAGGGCTCCCTTTTAAGAGAAAGTGGAGCATCCAATATGTAGCTGATATATTGTTTATCGTTAACAGCAAGGATGAGCTCATAATAGGACTAAAATGTTCAGAATAGTGAGTATGAGGCAAGGCCTTCTTCTGGTTAACAATTTCTTCTTCTTTTGTCCGCCAGAGGTTGCTATAGAGCATCCGTCAGTCCGAGCTGCAGAGAAAGGTGAAGAAGAACCTGAAGTGTTGATGAGTGAAATTAAAACTGCGATTAAGAAAATGAAATTCGGCAAGGCAGTTAATATGGATGGAATTCCGACAGAAGCTCTGCAGGTAGGAGGTGAGATTACGATCATTAAGATCATTGAAGTAATCTGATAGACTGTTGTTTGGCCAGACGACTGGACGAAGTCACAGCTAGTCAATCGACCAAAAGTACTCGGAACGCAGAAGTGCACCAAGTACCGAACCATATTAGTCTGATAAGTCATGTATTAGAGATTATGCAGCATTTCATTAGACCACAGACCGCAGAAAATAATTTGGATTGACATCTGGGAAAAGAACAACTGATGCCATCTTTACTGTCTGGAGCATCCTCCAAAAGAGACGAAAAAGAATCTGCAGCTCTTTTTTGTCTATACTAAGTCTTTTGATTCAGTGCACCTTGAGGCTATGTTGAAGGCGCTCAAAGAACTTGGAGTTCCGCAGCATCTCAGCTGGTTGTTAATGAAGTTGTATGATAGAGAAATAGGAGTAGTTCGTTTCGACAAGACAAGGGAATCAGACAAAGAAGATTTTCAGTTTATCCACTCCTCTTTGATACTTTTCGTGAAATTATTATAAACAAAATGGATAAAGTGATTGGAGGCAGATATAATACTGATGGCCAACAGCACATATGAGGCTACAGTGAAATGATAGACCTGTGCGAAGGGATGGAGAGGACGTATGAGATAACATCAGAAATTGGAGAGAAGGAATGTTGAATGTTCCCTGCATAGTTGGACACCAATCTTGCTAGTTGAGTTAAATTATTTTGTATGTGATACTTTTAGATATATGCACATATGACTGATACTGTCTGACACAAATTTTCTACAAAAGTCATTATATGAACCTAATGCTATATTTGTTTGTTCCACAATGTGCAAATATTTTGAACAAGGTTTCCTCGTTAAGCTATTAATTAAACTAATTATGTCATCACGTGCTGTAGTCACATGATGTTCTCAAGGTCACGTGAACTCGTTGTCATGCCAACAGCCAATCAGAGCATAGTGCGTCATAGTTGTCATGACAACCATGTGATCTCAAGGTCGACCCCCCGGGACATTTATTTCACACTATTGTTTTGTTATCCCGCGTGGTATTTGCATGTAGTTGATTTCTGCTAATTATACAGTATATAGTGTTAAACGTTAACAGCTAAAGTTGGCCTGAACTTAAATTCCAAGAAAAATGAAGCTATGAATTTTATCAAACATCCCAAAACGATCTTAAGACAACAACTGGTGTGACATCAACACCGTTGAGGACTTCAAATATACTGGAGGATGGATGAACAAAACAGCAAATCATATCTCAAAATAAGAAAAGCACAGCTTTGGTCAGTCTGCCACAAATTAGGAGTTATCTGAAGATCAGATCAAAAAAAGACATCAGAATTATATTCTCTGCAGCCACTGCACTGTATAATCAGTGCTATTGTATGACAAGATCGGCTGAAAAACAAATAGATGATGTTTGCACAAGAATGCTTCGAATGACCTTGAACATATTTTGATCTGCTCACGTGAATAACAAACAGCTTTATGGAAATATGCTAAAAATGATTGGACAAGGAGTATACGACAAGGTTGTCTCCTCTCCCCACTGTTATTATCAATATATACAGAAAGAATGATGATTGAAGCACTATAGATCTTATAGAAGAAGGAATAAAAGTAGGCCAGGGGGTGAACTCATCAAAGATATAAGATTCGCAGATGATCAATCATTGATTGCAGATACAGAAAAGGGACTACTAACACTAATGGACAACCTGAATAGGACAGCTGCAAAATACAATATGAAATAAATATAATAAAAACAAAAAATAATGCGGATCTCAAAATGGTAAAATAGTAAAATGAACATGAAATTGGGAAATACCTAGCTGCAATTATCACATCGGATGGTAGATGCCATGAGGAAATAAGAACAATAATTGCCATGGCTAAACAAGCTTTTAATAAACGAAGAGAATTGCTGACCAAAGGGTTAAACATAGAAACTAAGAAGAAAATTGTCACATCAATAATATGGAGTGTAGACCTGTGTGGATCAGAAAGCCATGGACACTCCTGGAAAGTGATAAGAAAAAAATAGAAGCAGTTGAAATGTGGCCATGGAGACGAATGCAGAGAATATCATGGCAGGATCGGAAAACCAACGAATGTAGATTACAGTAGAAGAGATAAGAGAAAGACGTAATTTACTTCAGACTACAGTATTTTGAAACGGAAGAAGAACTGGATAGTTCACATTTCAAGAAAATACAACCTAATGAAAACAATAATCGAAGGACGATTTCGTGGAAAATGTGAACGAGGAAGGCCAAGAAAATTTGTTTGTTCAATGGGCAATTACCCACTGATCGGTTGTTATATTAAATTTATTTTGAGCCCAGGTGGCAAATAAAAAGTTTATTATTATTATTATTATAAGATGTAAGTTATAGGTATTTGTTATTAATTCATTAGTTTCTTTTATAAGCATTGCAATCCATAAAAAGATTGTGTCTGTTGGGTTTCAGATTTTATTTATATCTAGTACAGAATAATATGACAAAATTTATAATAACCCGAATATTATTTTTAGCGCGATTTTTTTCCTACTTACGAAGCATTTCAATGCATTTTTTAACTCTCGAAATTAACCAATTAGCTTCCGCGCTTCCCGGTCAAGCAGATTAATAAGTTTCTTGATATTATATTTCACTAATCAATTTAAGCTATTATTATTGTTATATACGTCATACTTAAGTTTAAAACAAAAATTTAGAAAATGTAAGACAGTATAGACAACTAACACCTACGTAAACAGCGCATTAGAAAACGCGAGGAGTTAATTAAATGAATATTATACAAGTACTCGTAACCCGTCCGTCGATGTGCAGAAGACGATAAAAAATATGTATTGTGCATGTATGTTGAGAGTGTAGATACAAAATCAAAAGAAAAAGCCTCATATAACAGCGTTTTGTATAATTTTTGGATGACATGTTTTACGTTACAACAAGCTTCCAAGAGATACTATGTACCGGTATACTGTACTGACAGAATAAAAATATTAATTAATTATACAAAATTTATAGGGAAAATACACTACAATAACTTACGAGAAAAATATTGATCGAAGAGGACACCTTCCTAATAAACAAACCTATCTTTAATGGACAACTCAAAAATGTTTTAAATATAGTAGTGACTGATCTATAATTAAAACGTGCGTTTTTTAACATAGATATTATTAAAACATTTAACATTAGATATTTAAAATATTACAGTCCATTGAAATTTACAGCAACTTAGATCATAAATTCGGCATCAAAATCTGACCTCCTTGCTATGCATTTTGAAACACCCTTTGGTTCAGCCCAAAACTTTCGAGTAAGACAATTTCCTAATGGTCGCACATATACAGTATTTTTGCCTATTACAATGAGCAGCTTTTGACTGATATTTCTTTGCTCCAAACTTCTGAATATATTCCAACGACATTCATTCCTCGTTTCGCGATGTTCTTCCGAAAGAGTGTGTAGCACCAATTTACAGTTGACAGATCTGTAACCAAGATCTTTTGTAATGATTTCGAGCATCATGCAGGACACATTGAAATGATTTGCTAAATAACGTATATGGTACAGCTGGAATCTTCTGTCAAGCATAATTCAACCATTTTTTGATACTTTTTCTGACTTCAGTCTTCTTTTTTCCCGATCCCACTTTGCGTGTATAGGACTCACGTTCTCCTTCAGCAAACATTTTTACATCACAATTTATATTTTCCTCAATTTAAGAGGTTCTTCTTTTCATGAAGATAAGGATAAAAAATGGGTTTGAACAGCAGTATGCTGTAATTACTTTTCTGCATGCAGCGTCAATAAAAAGATAAACGTCACGTTTACTATTCTCCATATTAATATAATTCATAGCACCTATCAACTCTTCGATAATGCTTCGTTTAAAATATTGCCAAATGTGAATAGAAATTTAAAATATGGCATCTGTTGATCTAATCTAATAGAATTCAACGAAAACACACAGACATCTAACTTGACTGATACACATGTATTTTTCTATATGTCTAAATATCTAATGTTTGCTTTTTTATTTATATCAAATGTTATGTTCAAAAGCGCACTTTTTAATAGATCATTCTATGTAGATTACAAGAAACAAACTTCAATTAGACAATTTTGTATTCATGTTCATTTTTCAATTTGCAGTGTTTACAATTTTATTTTAATCTATTTGTGTAAAGTTCACTGTTTTGTTTTGTTCTGTTGGTGTCTTTTCTAAGGCGACACATATTATCTCATATACAATAAAATGGCATAGAAAATTTGAAATGTTATTCATTTGTCAATTATCATTGTTTTTATGTTCTATTATTAAAAATGTGTTATGTCTATATAAACGTGCCTTAATCGCACATACAGTAATTCAACCAAAGCATCTTTGCATTTGACATGCAACATTTCTATAAGGTAATGTGGTGATTTAGTTTGTGTCATAGTTGTTTTCTAAATTTTATTCTCTCCTTTTTCAGTAATGTTTGCCAAACAAAACAAAACTTCGGGGTTTGCGATTACAAGTTGGAATCGTCCACAAGATGAAACGATCGCATGATGATGCTGTCGTCGTGGGCACCGGTCGCTGAACTACCTACAAGGAGGGAGGCCTTACTAAGCCTTGTGCGTAGTTTCAGTGACTAAGAGCTCACGACCATTCTTCCCGGAGAAGCACAGTTGTGTGTATCGATGGTGTAAACCTATTTATACTTTCAAATTGCTAATGCGACGATTAATTATTTTTCACAGTAGCATGATTAGCTTATATTGGCACGTCTTTATTTCCGAAAGAAACAACGCGGAATTCAAAATTGATATCTGTAAACCTATTGGACAGATCACCCCGCGCCACACAAATCAAGCTTTAAGATCGTTTCTGCCGTTATTGCGGAAGGTAGGAATATTCGCAACAAATTACCATTGCGTAACAATCACGAAATCCTCACCGTTGGCATCGGCATTAATTGTTCTTTGCCAGGTTTCGGCCGTAGTCTTTGCGTGCGATTTTCAGACCACGTCGATTAGGTCTTGGAACTGTTAATACAGCAATATGATATTACAAAAACATAGCAGTTATATCTTACATATTATACTCTATAGTCTAATTGAAATGAACTCGATCAAGAATAAATTTGAATTTCAATTCTAATTTATGTAGATTGCTCGCTCCTACATCTGTCACTGAATGCAGATTGAGGTGAGGCATGGTTTTGATTTTTTTAATGCCGATAGAGATTAATTAATAATAACAATTTATTTATTTAAGAAAATATTGGTACAGATGAACATGTAGTATATTCTTCCATTTCGTCTTCTTATCTTTTCCCCATCAGAAATTAACAGTGTTAAATGTTTTGTTGAACATTGTTTTATTTTTATGAATAAATCTATTTTCTGGTTTTTGAGGTTGATCATTTAGTATTTTTACCATGTAATTCAATAGCTTTATTGATTTTTGATGTTGCAATTGAATTGTAAACTAATCGTTTTTTTATTTTTAGTAAAAAAATAACTCTCATATTGTAAAACATTGGAATTAGTTTGTTCAGTATTTTTATGAGTGCATTGATATGGTCTTTCCATTTCAAAAAATTTTGTATGCTGAGTCCAATATTTTATTATCCCTTTTTTTAATTTTTATATTTGTGTTTTGTCAAAATTTAAGGAAAGTCTATTTTAACATAACCTTTTCTAGTGTATTGTTTGTTATTCTTTCTAGATCGTCATATAGTTATCAGCTGAGCAGAACATACTTTTATCATCTGTAAAGAAAATTAATTTACACTGATCTGTGAATGTTTTTATATCATTAATATATAATGAGTAGTATTGGACCTATTATACTTCCCAGTGGGACACCAAATTTGATGTCAGTTCTTCGAACATCGATTTTGAACTTCGCGTTGATTTTTTCAAAATTAAAGTTAGTCGTGCCACTATAAAAATTCATCTTGTCAATATCAAAGTTAACGTTAATTGTGTCAATTTAAAAGTGAAAGTGTGTTGTACTGCTGTTGTTTGACCGGGCAGAAGATTGGTCTTCCTCGAAAGTAATTGTCGTGTACGATGTGATTCTAGTTGAAAGAATCAAAACTGAGATAAATTACGTATGGCATATTATGCTACATACAATAAATAGATAGAATTTCTGTTTCATATATTTGTCAATATAAGGAGAGACCTATGGACAGCTGGGGAAAACAATCAACCTGGGATCCAAGTGGTGGATTAACTAGACACTGTCATGATCGGATTCCCGCATTTAGTTTGGTGGTTGCCACAGGTCTCTGATCAGTGGTGTAACCAAACAACAGTTATATGCCTCCATGCCCACATGAGAGACCTCCTAGACTAAGGTGGGACTGTTGATCGTTTGGGTGGGTGTGATTTGGGAATTATGATGAAGCTGCTCTAGGTTCCACCAGCACCTTAGAGTGTTTCCTGCTTTATTTTTTCACTCCATAAGCAGAACTTCTGTTTTCCAGTTAGCCATGCGAGGACGGACGGGTGGCCGCTTTTTCGTTCTCGTGGCTTCTAAAAGAATTATACTTCGCAAATGTTTCAGTTCTCCGAGTTGTGTTTATTTCAAGTGATTCATGATTGCTTGACCATTGATATATGCATTTCTCACTGTCGTGTTACTGAACGGATAGGAAGTCTTCATTGTTAAATTTGTCGATAACATCTAAGAGAGACAGAAGAGAGCAGCTTCGGTTAACAGCATCTGTCGTGCAGGTTTCACAGTAAATTATATCGAATTCTAGAAATATGCTGACTCCCAACATGTACCTCCACTGATGCTGCTCTCGTTGGTAATGTACTGTTTTTCCTGCTAGAGTGTTTATCAGGCGCATTCATTTTAAAATTTACAATGACAGGCTTTTCAAAATATAAAAAGCGTTTCCAAATTTGTATCAGAAGTGTTCTCTTTCTTGGAGCAAAGGAAGCAGTGGCAAACACGGATTCTAGTCATTGTGCGCATTTGATTTCTTTTGTTTGCAGTACTCTCCGTTTTACATTGCAATGATGTGTAAATGAATCGCTGTCGTGCAGTAAGTTATAACATGTGGCTGTTATCCCATTTCGTGTGAGTGCGGGAGCAGACAAAGTTCTGGCCTCAATTTTTCAATCCACTGTAATTGGTTGAGCAGTCTTCGAAAGAAGTGACAAAAACCTTGAAAATGTTTATGTCTTTGCGTATTTGACGCTATAATTGTACAATATGTAAGTTTATTTTGTGGATTTTATTACACTTAACGGAGAAAGATTTGTACTTGAGTAAATATTGGACAGAATGTTATACGTACAACCAAAATTTGTTTTTACAG
The DNA here is from genome assembly GCA_032274565.1 of Nematoplana nigrocapitula. Classification (NCBI taxonomy): domain Eukaryota; kingdom Metazoa; phylum Platyhelminthes; order Proseriata; family Nematoplanidae; genus Nematoplana; species Nematoplana nigrocapitula. The sequence goes on from JAUYWV010032342.1 coordinate 12,159, forward strand.
ACAGTTAATCGACAAAAATAGTGTGGAATAACATGGCAGAATTGGTTTGTGTTATTGAAGACAAGCAAGGTTCGACAACTTCAAGCATGTCCATGACAAAGTATAGCTAACGAAAAGTCTGGTATCGCTTGATCAACTTGCGCCATATTACGTGTTGCGTAAACTTCTCAAACATTTTCGAAAGATTTCTCTTGTAATATATCTCTGATCCTCTTAAAAATCATTTATGGAATAATCCATTCGGATCTTGAATCTCACTCTTTTCCAGTGTTTATAGCAGAAGCAAAATAGGACGAGGAAATCACGGTGAAGTCGGTATCGCTAAGACAACGTTTACGAAGATAGACCGGATACTTTCATCGAAATGTGTGACGATAAAAACTCGAATACGGATTTTCAAGTGATATGGCTGGTCCACGATGTTGTATGGATGTGAGAGCTGGACCATCAGCATGAAGATGGAGGCCCACATGCAGGCGGCAGAAATGTGGTTCCTACGCAGAATGCTGAAGATTCCGTCGGTGGACAGGGTTTCCCAGGAGGAGGTGCAACGCCGTGCCGGAACGCGTCGAGAGCTGACGAAGATAATAATCGCCAGTGAGACTCGTTTCGTGGGCCATGTGGTGAGGAAATAACAGCTGGAGGAACTCCCATGATCGATCGTGTTAAGGGAAAACGAGCACGAGGCCACCAGCGCCTAATATTTTTTATTTGGCTGGAAAGGGTAACAGGGATGCGACCACGTGAGCTCACCCTACGACTCAAGCAGGGAGGGAGAAGGACGCTATGGCTGGTGTCTACGCCAGGACGCTGGCTCGGCACTCTGGTCGATTGATTGGAAACAGAAGCATTTGTCATTTAAAATATCCCTCACTGCTTCCTTCAAAACATCTCACGTTCATTCTAATTTCAGAACAATACAGTCGACCGCAATATTATACTGAGAAAGTTTTATTCCTAAAATTTGTAAAGTCTGATGGCGCAAGGATAATGGGACCGTGTGTTTAAAAAATATAAAGTGCCTACATATACTCAGTACATGAATATGATATGTTGCAGAACGACGATCTGTAGAAAAATATCTTTCATTTTGAAATTGTTTCATTTTATTTTGAAAATTAATGAACATGTGTTTATACTAACTAGACTGATGATTTATCAGAATTGCTATTAATAAAGTTTGCCTGTATAGGAAAATCTTCTCTACATATACCGCGTGTCACCTAACTTTATAAAAAATATAGCAAAAATAGTATACAAACAAGAATGATATGCACTCAAAATGGCTTCTTGCGACTTAAGTAAAGCTTTTGGTTGCGCACTCTCCCACCTGCTACTTGAGAGAATCGCTGCAACACTCGATATACATATATGCTTGTAACTTTATTATGCCTAATAGCAAGTGAAAATAAAACAATAAGATATAGCCACTTAACTGCAATCAACTCCGGTGTCATACAGTGATCTATTTTAGGACCCTACCCGACCCTTTTGCTTTTTATTTGTCTACCGTAAAGTTCTTGCAGTTTAATGGACATATATGGCAAAATACGATGACGACACGAATGCTGTTCATCAGGAGGGCAGCCAAGGGGATGGCCCGGCCCCCCCCCCCCTTAGGCTCGCACTTTTTAAATAACGGCCACAACTCCATTGAACGTCATGTATCATGCGTTCGGTCTGTGTCGGAGTTTTCTTTGTAAAACCTGTTTTTCCCACAGACAATTACATATGTACTGTAGTTGTCATCACAATTCACATGAATTCACAGTGACGTGATTTGCGTTTCAAGCTGTGTCAGCTGAAGACCCTATATTTAGTTGATAAATTAACCCTAACTGCTTTGTTTACGCCCCGGAGTGAGTCAATGCTAAAGGCCCTGTAGTGGCGCAACCAGGGGTCCGGACCCCCTCAGCGATTATGACGCCTATTCTACTGTACTGGCGCCTATTTCGATAAGAAAGTTATGCTGTATTAGATAAAACGGCAATTTTACTCAGGGCGCCTCTTTCGATATCAAAGTTGCAAAAGGGCGCCATTTTCTCTGAGAGGGGTTCAGACCCCTCATATCGCTTTCTTGGTTGCGCCCCTGCTACATTGGAATTATTCATTTGCGAAATATTCAAAGGAAAACCAATTTTTAATATCCTGTAGATTGATCTCATTAAAAAGTGCGTTTTTTGAACATAACATTAGATATAAATAAAAAACGTTAGAATATACATATCGAAAAATACAGTGTATCGCAGGCAGGTTAGATGTCTATGTGTTTTCGTTGAATTTCTATTACATGAAATCAATAGATGCCATATTTTAAATTTCTATTCAAATTTGGCAATATTTTAAACGAAGCATTAACACAGAATTTATAAGTGTTGCGTCTTTTAATTGACGCTTGTAGAAAAATAATTATACTGCTGTTTAAACCCATTCTTTTATACTTTTCTCTCTCTCTATCTCTCTCTGAGTCAATTGGCCGATAAATCAGCTGCTGTGTTCACAATCCTGCGCCAAGCGTCTCTATCCATCACCATACTGGATGCCTCTCCAAATGTTAACCCGGTTGCAAGCTTCATGTCCGCGTTCCATCTCAGGGCTAATCTGCCTCGTCCTCTGCTCCCCTCGACCATTCCTTGCATAATTTCTTTTTACAGACCATTTCTTCTAATAGCGTGTCCCAAAAAGTCCGGCTTTCTGCGTGTAATTTGGGATAGAAGCACGTTTTCTAGAATCCACTGGTTTGTTCTTTTCTCTGTCCAACATGTTTTCAGAATCCGCCTGTATGCCCATAATTCAAAAGCATTCACCTTCTTTCTTTCTTTGTCACTCATAGCCCAAGACTCGCAACCATAAGTGGCAATTGACAAGGGTATACTTCTGTCAAAATAGGTGAACAAAATTTATTCATCCTCATCAGCGATCTCGGGGTACTAGTCTATTTTGTTAGAGCCATCATTCGTCCAGTAGCCAACTAAAGCTTTCAGCATTTTATTTGCAGACTGAAATCGAGATCCTGATATGATATTAACAGTTTTGCTGTTTGGCGCGTCTGTCAGATAGTTGGAAATTGCAGCTCTTATACAAATCAAAGACGCAGGCTTATACGGCTCACCATTCTGTCGCCTTAAAGTAAAATAAAATCGGCGTAACCACAAATTGGGTGTATCGTCGTCAAATCTCTCGAAATTTGCATCCACTGAATTTTGTTGAATGTTGCCGTTTTTATTCTTCTCGTGACTTTGAGAAAGCATAATCCGTTTCCATTATATCCATTTGTCTGGTCATTTCATCTTTCATTTCTTTATTATAATTAGATTCAATCCATTTTCCAGTTTTTAAAAAAAATTATCAACATTCTTAATACGCTCAGCGCGTATTCGTCTATTTGATCAACGTAATTCATATTCCATTAGGATATTTCGATAAATATGACAATAATATATTCTTACAGTGCTGCATTCTCAATAAATCTATCTTGCAGACAGAGTAGTAAGAGTTTCCGCCATCCTGGATCACCCTTTCCCTCGCTCTGTACATCATAATTACAGTGTTTGATGTTCTGATCCCTTTTTACAGTAGGTAATATGTTCGCAAATCTGTCTTTCATACAGAAAATTAATGTTAAATTTAGAAAACAAAATCTTCTCTTGATCATATAGTTTCAAGAGGTGCGGAGATTGCACTGAAAGGGGTTAAAAGGTTATTATCAATTTATTGGGCCAGGTCATGGAGTGGTTGAGATAGCTAGAATTGATGGATGTGGAATTTGTGGCAAGCGGGGGTTCAGAAATTATGTGATGTGTTGATCATGTGAAAGATGGGTTCATGCAGGATGTTCTGGATTAAGGAGAGTGACTGCAAGCATGGCAGATGGCTTCTAGTGTAAGAGATACGGAAGAAGACGGAAACTTAAACAGCATGAAACGCTTCCTGTTCTGGAGAGAGTTGACAGCTTCTCCTATCTGAGGGATGCTATCAACAGCAGTAAAGGAAGTGAGTTGGCTGTCACTCGGAGAACAAGGCTGGCGTGGCTGCGGTTCAGAGAGAGAGGCATGGGTGGTTCGAAAGAACGAGGAAGGAGTGTTGAGGAGGGCGGAGAGGTCGATGGTGAGGAAGATTTGTGGAGTGAAGTAGACTGACAAGGTGAGGAGTTGTGAGCTGATGGACAGGAAGGGTTGAGGGAGAGTCTTATGGAAGTGGTGAGAAGATCCAGTTTAAGGTGGATGGGGCATGTGTAAAGACGTGAGGAAGATTCGGATGTGTGGAGAGCGTGGAGCTTTTGTAGGGGGACGGAGAAAGCGGAAGAGGAAGGCCGAAGATGTCATGGAAGGAGTGCTAAAGTTGTATTGGATGAGGATGATGCCGGATATAGAGTGAAACGGAGAGAAGGAGTCAGCAGATGGAAGGTAGGATGAAAGTAGTAAAGGATACCCACGTTTTGGACCATGACTCACCAACCCCCCCCACCCCCCCAACCCCCACC
>JAUYWV010032453.1:0-16640 GCA_032274565.1 Nematoplana nigrocapitula
GTTCTGTAGTATCAATTATTAGTAAAAGTATTTTCAAATTTTTTTGACTACTACTATATATTGTAGGTCATTGATTTAGCATTGCATCAGCCAGAATTCAAATTCCTATGGCTTTACCTATAGGCCAACCCTGGAAACCCGTCCCAAGCCAGCAATCAAAACAAAACCTGGCCTATGTTACCCACAGGGTTGAGGGGGTCACTCATGCAAAATTTCGAGTCTGGGACTAACAGTCAGGGCTCATTTTGGTAGGTGGGACAGATAGACAAACAGATTTTCTGTTTTATATATATTGAGATTTATGAATAATTTTATTTAATAAAAATTATTAAATTTATAATAATAAATATATAAAAAACAGAAACATCTCTATTATTATTTCATACCTCATCTATTTATGTATCATATTTGCTCCTCTAATCCAATCCTAATAGCTTATTTGGATACAGACATAGCAAGCATGAGAGGTTGGAAATAGGAATTTCTATGTTATGCTGATCTTTCAACCATTAATATCAATTTCTATTCATAAATATTAATTTCAATAATAAAAGCACATTCATATATTGATTAGTAGCAGAAAAGAAACTATAACAGATATTAAAGTTAAGAATAATATTAGCCTGATGCAAGTAAATAAATTTAAATATTCAATATTTAATTTTCAAATATAAATAAAAATTGTAATTATAATCAAAGGTAGAATAATATCAATATACTAATAAATGTAAGTAACAGAGACAAATAAAACAAACACTATTAGACTAGTTTATATTATTGAATAAAAATATAAACAATTAATAAGATAGAAAATTTAAAAAGAAAAAAGATAAAATTATTAAAACTCAGAGAATTATACTAAAGGGAACACATTAATGATATCACAGGGAATTAACAGTATATAACATTGTTATAGTTAAGTAAGTCAAAAAATAAAGCAAAGAGAATATAACTATTTAATAGAGAAAAAAATTAATTACCTAAAGTTATTTTTATTAATAATACATTATTATTTGATAGTACAATTTATGATTAAATTAATTTATTTTTTAATATCAAACTATAAAGATATTATTACTCTTTGATTTAATTTTTAATATTAAATTAGAAATATATCAAAATTTTATATATAGAATACAAGGATATAGGCATCTATGGTTATTATTCTATTATATTATAGATGGTTTTATATATAATGATTTAAGTTTTATCCCCACTAGTGTTTGCTATTGTAATTAATATCTTATTTATACAACTATTATATTTAGATGTGCTACCTTTGATACTTGTTTCAAAGTAATAGCTAGAAAAGTATAAGGTTATCACAGTTCTTATATAAAAGACAAAAAATCATTATGTGTAATAATATTCAAAAACCTGTATCTATAGCAAGATATTAATGAGAATCTCTGTCATTTGTGGGTCAAATGATAGAATAGAATACCTATTTCTAGTGCAAGAAATGGAAGAGGACTAATAAATATAATGCTTGAAGACCAAGAAATGATGCTTATAGTGAGGTAAAGAATGTATATTACATGCTATCTTGCCAATATATTCAATTAATATGAGAATATAAAAATTTTCTAGTAAAAAAATACAGATGTATAAATGAATATGGAAAAGGATTAAGGAGAATTGATAAAGATAAACAATAAATTGTATACGTGATCTATAATGCGAAAAAATGGTCCTCATAAATTGCATTTCAAAAATGCAACCAGGGACCTGTTTCATAAAACTTAAGAATGAGGAGCTCATAAATCTAAGAGTTAGGAGCAGCTAAATAGCTGTTTTGCTAAAGTCTGTGTCATAAAACACTGCTAAATAGGAGCTATTAAAATTTATTGATTCAAATACCATGAGCCAGTGGTGGACTTTGAGGTTTTTAAGTGGGGGGCAAGATACCTTCAAAATTTCTGAATGTAATACAATTAAGGGAGTAGCTGCTCCCCTGCCCTCCCTCAAAGCCGCCACTGCCAGGAGCTAAAAGACCAACGAGAATGGTTCTCTAGCCAAGTAAAATAGTGGCAATCTGTATCACCCTAAAGGATTGTACTCACAGACGAGGAGGTCAGTGCAATGCAGCTAGTGTGATTTACCTACAAAAGACTGAGTGCCTGATAGAACAATGGCCATTGTTGGTTGGAGCCAGAGAGAAATCTCAAAGCCAGACACAAATACAACCTCTCGGAGCGCCGGCAGGGGTAGAGTAAATATTGCCAGTGGGCCTGTTTGCTCACTTGCCCACATATTTAGGAAGATGTTGAGGTACTTAAAATTTAGTAGTGAATATACTGCTAAATCCAACTGCTCTAATGTATCTGAAACAGACCTTCACTTGTAATTTACAAACTCTTAAAGCCATCGATTAAAACGATGTCACCAACTAAAACTCTTCTCTTATTGGTTCATTTTTGGGAATTTCCGTGGGGTTTACTGCTAGATGTAGCTGCTCATAAATTAAGCCACTCTTAAATTAGCTGCTAGTAAATTTAAGAGCTGCTACAGGAGTTTTATGCAGCCAAATTTATTTATGAGCTGCTAAATAGCTGCTCTTAAGGTTTTATGAAACAGGCCCCAGGTATATACTTTTACATTGAATTACACTGGTATTAATGACAGATTATAAGCAGATATGTTAGTAGCTCAGGTATTAAATACATAATTAATTATTATTTACATATATTTCTTTTAAGTTTGCGATCCTAATACAGCTTGCCCTGAGAAAACAGCTTAAATTATTTTTACAAATGTTTTAATTTAGATATCTGCCCAAAAGCTTATTCACAGCCTAACAATCTGAGAGTGTAAGAATGTACCTGAATAGTGTTATCTATAATATTTAAATTAAATCAATAGCTAACAGAAAGCACAGGCAAACTGTCAGATGTAATGTATAGCTAACCCACTTGCTTCTTGTATGTGTACATTGTATATGCAGCTAATCTTGCCAGCACAGAAAGATCATTTTAATTGTGTCTATTCAAATCAAATGTGAGAAATTGCATAATAGTTCTAGTGTTTAGAAGCATGGTGTGTTTTATTAGACCAACAGTTGTTATATAATGTAACCATTTGCAGAGAATCTGGCCTTTTGACATAATATGGATATATTTATGTACATTTCACTTAATTTTTGTGTATTTCCTTAATTCATACTTGTGTTTTATAAAAAGAATAAATATTTTATTGTAAAGTTCTCTCTAAATATACTAAATTTTAATGATAATTTATTATAAGAAAGGAGATGTAAATACCATGATAAATTATAATATTCAATAGATAAAAACCATATAGTACCACTGTTTTGATGTAATGTGATCTATATGAATCAAATTTTCCTGACAAAAAGTAAAATACGTTTTATTTGTTGAAATCTATTATGGCTAGTCTATACATAAATACTTCTGCACACGTAATCGTGTTATTATATCTCCTAAAAATCTATAATTGATAAGTGGCTGTCAATGTACTTTCTAAAAAATGCTACAAAAATATTTTTTTAAATTAGTGATTTTCTGAATTTGGTTTGCTAATTCATTCCATCATTTGCATTTTAGATTACTCCATGATATATCCAAGAAGATCATAAGCCATGATATCATTTAAATTTATTCTAGTACTAAGCCTGCTGTGCTCTGCTTATACTGAGGAAAATCAACCTCTGAATTTCGAGGTTTCTGAAAATAGGGAACCAGGTACACCAGTGGGTCAAATAGTAACACAGGTTGGCTTCAGCTACTTTCTCAGTAGTCCTTCTGACCTATTTGAACTGGACAGCCAGTCTGGAAATATTCGCACCAAAGTAAAAATTGATCGTGAACAGTTGCCCAAAGATGAATTAGACCTGCTCATTATTGAACGTGATCGGGAGGGCAGAACTAGTACACCGATTGATGTGAAAATTCGAGTGAAAGATGAGAATGACAATGCGCCATTGTTTTCAGAAAGTTCCATTTCACTGCTTGTGTCCGAACAAATTCCTCGTGGCACCACGTACACTCTTCCCACAGCAACAGACAAAGACATCGGTGTCAACGGTGTCACCTCCAACTATCGGATTGTGGCGGGAAATGAAGACGGGAAGTTTCGATTGAGTGTATCAACGAGTGACACCCATCCTCAGGTGCTTTTGTATGTGGAGAAAGCATTGGACAGGGAAACGCAGAGCAGCTATGTATTGAATATTTCTGCGGAAGATGGTGGTAATCCAGTGAATTATGGTTATTTGGAGGTGGCAATAACTGTGGAGGATTACAATGACAACAGCCCGGTGTTTGAACCGAGTAAGTATATGCCTCGCCTGAACGAAACTGCACCAGTTGGTACAGTGCTTGTAAAAGTGTTTGCTACAGACCGAGACGTGGGAACGAATGCACAGGTGACCTATATGTTCAAAGAGACAAGCTCATCTACTTATAATGAATTTGTCATTGATCAGAGAACAGGTGAAATTTCGCTGCGCCGGGCCTTCACCTGCTACAAACAAAAGGGCAGCTGCATGCTGATTATCGAGGCTCGAGATGGTGGCAGTCCACCCTTATCGGCTTTCGGTTATGTCACAGTGGAAGTGGCTGACGACAACGATCATCCCCCCCGCATGGTCGTCAATCTGGTCACCAAGGAAGACGGGGTGGCAATTGTGGAGAGTAGTCCGCGTTTGCCCAGCACCCCGGTGGCCGTCATAGTGGTAACAGATGAAGATTTCGGCCAGAACGGAAATGTGACTGTCCAGATCGCGTCGGGGAATGTGGGCAAGCATTTTCGAATACAGCGAGTTTCGCCGGGATTGAAATATTTCCTATTGAAATTGGCCAGACCGGTGAGTCAGTCGAGTCCGAAGTTTTTTACCCTGATAATCGAGGCGCGGGACGGTGGTGATCCACCACGCGCCTCCACCATAACTGTGCAAGTGAAAGCGAGCAAAGCGAATATGTATCATCCGGTATTTGTCGATTCGAATCAGAGTGTGAGTCTTCTGGAGAACAGCCCCGTTGGAAGTCTGGTGGCCAGCATGCGAGCAACTGACAACGACACGGGCATCAACGCACAGCTCTTCTATCGCATTATAGACGGCGATTCCCAGTCAGTGTTTTTTATCAATCCTGCCACGGGTCTCATCACAGTAGCGAAAACATTGGATTTTGAGCACAAATCTCAATACACACTAAATATTTCCGCTACTGATAGAGGGCCGTCGCCATTGTCCACCTATGCAAGATTGGTTGTGACCATTTTGGATGTGAACGACAATAGGCCGACATTTCAGCCGACTAATAGATTTCACGTGACAATTCCCGAGAATGCCCCTGTGGGTAAGACAGTTATCGAGTTTTCAGTTGTGGATCGAGACGCGGGTCTGAATGGCTCAGTATCACTTAGGCTAAGTAGAAAGGCGTATTATAGCCGAACATTTGCCATAAAACAGACAAAGTTGGTCGTGGTAGAAAGTCCTGACTATGAGAGTCAGAGCCAGTTCGTTTTAGAGGTGATCGCTGCAGACAAAGGAAGTCCGTCCCTGTCGTCGACGGCGTTTGTTACGGTCGACATTGGAAACTTGAATGACAACGCTCCTGTTATCTATCCATTAGAGATGTTTGTCAAAAGCGTAAATCTGCTGGACTATTATTCTCCCGTGGCCTCTCCTAAGGCTGTTGATTTGGATGCAGACACAGTCATTGTGTATTCGTTGGTGCAAAATAATGAAAATTTCCTAATCAATGCCACAACAGGCGATGTCATTCGAACTACGTGGAATGGGAAAGAAATGGTGACTCTTCGTGTAGTTGCATCAGATGGCAAATTTAATAGTCAAGTTGCCACAGTGAAGATATTTCCCACTCCATTCCTGCCAGCCCCATCATTCACGCAGAGTGCATACAACTTTTCAATCACGGAGGATGATTCCACATTGCCATTTGTTTCCAGAATTATTGGAAGTGTTTCCGGAGAAAATATAGAGTTATACGCATTGTCGGATGGCGACAAGGCTGGCCTTTTCAAAATTACTTCATCTGGGCAAATAGCGTCTGATAAACCGTTGGACCGAGAGCGAGCAAAGGTGTATAATCTGACTGTTGTGGGATATTCCCATACGGGATTTTCCGCTTGTACCGTTCGAATAACACTCGCAGATATCAACGATTATGCGCCCCGATTTCGCTACAACAATTACTATTTTGAAATAATAGACACAACCCCCATTGAGCACAAATTTGCTCTCCTCAAGGCCACAGATTTAGATGAGGGCCTCAGTGGTGAAGTGACCTACGCGATTAGCGGTGGTAATCTGAGCTATGTTAGCGTTGACTCGCACAGGGGAGCAATCTTTCTGAATCTACCCACGTGGGACTGGAAGTCCAGGGAAATTGAAATTACTTTGACAGCGTCTGACAAGGGAACCCCAATAAAATCCAGCTCGGTGGACATTGTACTCCATCTCATAGATTCCAATAACCACTCTCCGGTGTTTGATCAACCAAAATATAGATTATCGGTGTTTGAAGCAGATTCTCTCCACAGGATCATAGGCCGAGTTTCTGCGACCGACATGGATACCACATCTCCCAATAATCGAGTTCTGTATTTGCTGAAAGACACTGGGAGTTTGATCAAATCCAAGATTAACGTATTTCCCGATGGACAGCTTTACGTTGCTGAGTCTCTAGATCGTGAAATACAGAGTGAATATTCGCTGCATGTTGTGGCAATTGATGGAGGCTCCCCGCCGCGCCAGAGTCTTGTCAATGTAACTGTAAGCGTTCTCGATAACAATGACAACGCGCCGCGATTTATCCTCCCCGCTTTCAACTTGACTCTCTTTGAAAATCAACCAAGCGGCTCCAGAGTGGGTACTGTGTTTGCTCATGACAGTGATATCGGACCGAACAAGCTGGTCTTCTACAGAATTGTTGGGGCTAAGAAATCCAATTTCAGTATCGATATTCTTAGCGGCGAAATTACATCAGCGGCCGTGTATAATCGCGAATCAACTCCCGACCCCCAGTACTTCAACGTCGAGGCGTTCGATGGGGGAAGTCCCCCGCTCTCATCATCCGTCCAAATATCCGTCCACATTGCTGATGCCAATGACAACGCTCCCCAGTTTGCCAGTCCACTATACCAAGTCCGAATTGCAGAAAGCGTTGCGGCCGGTTCACCGGTACACAGAGTGGTTGCCTTGGACGCAGATGCGGGCAGAAATGCGGAAGTCTTTTACAGTATCATAGCTGGAAATGTGAATGACCGATTCGATATTGATCCGATCACCGGGAGCATTCGTGTCGCTAAACAGCTGGACCGAGAAACACTCAACCGTTACCGATTGATAGTTCGTGCAGTGGACAATCCGGACAAACCGAACACTCAACTCTCGTCTACCACTGTGGTGACAGTAGATGTGGATGATGTTAATGACGTTACCCCAATATTTGTCAACCTGACAAATCATTCTGTTCAGGTGAAAGAGTCTGTCCAACCCGGTTCGATAATTTTCAATTTCACCGCTGTGGACCTGGATGAGGGCCGCAATGCTCAGATGACATTCCACATCCGATCGGGAGATATCAGCGATGTTTTCGGGATTGATCCATCCCGTGGGCTCCTATTCGTGCGCAGCTTGCTCGACTATGAAAGCCAGTCTAGTCACCGGTTGGTGATTGATGTGCGAGACAACGGCGTCCCCGCCCTGTCGTCGAGCACAACATTCACAATTTTAGTCGGCGATGTGAATGACAACCGGCCGGCATTCCGCGCCACCCCAATGATTTTTCGCGTCAGTGAATCGGCAGTTTTGGGCGAATTTCTTGGAGACATCAGAGGAACGGATTCAGACGGTGCAGGTGATAACAGTAGACTGCGCTATTTTCTTGTCCGCGAGGAACCCACTGGACACAGATTCTGGTTGAACAGCACAACCGGGGGCTTGTACACGTCAGACAAACTCGACCGGGAAGTGATCAGCATGTTCCAGCTTACTGTCCGTGTGAGCGACTACGGACAGCCGCGGCTGACATCCACTTCCAGCGTTGTCACTGTCATGTTGGACGATGTCAACGACAATCCGCCCATTGTCTGCACCCAGGAAGCCCTTCTCCTCCCACTCAGTCTGACCAAGGGGAGTGAAATCGCACGATTGTCGGCCACCGATGCCGATCACGGGGTCTATGCCCGACCCACTTTTTTCCTCTCCGGCGCACATCTGGACGCCTCGGCGTTCCCCCTCACTCTCGACTCCCCCACGGGAGGTCTTCTTCTTAAGAAAATCCCTTCGCCGTCGCAGCTTTTCTTCGACTTCAATTTTTCCGTCAGTGACGCCGCTGTGTACACTATCGGACCGTTACCGCTGCGGCTGATCATCCAGTCCAATGGCGACGATATGGCACCACGATTTCAAAGTAGCAGCTATACAACTCAGGTGTGTATGGTTGAATTTTAATATATACTTGATATACTCGTTTATAAGCGATAGTGATTGGACGTTGACTACAGTGTTTTGCATTTTAAATCGTTATTTGAATTTCCTAAATCGATATTTGATTGTTTCAGCTAGGCACTTGGCATTTACAAATCGATGTTTGAATGTTATAATTCGACATTTGAATTTCCTAAGCGCTATTTGAATATTAGTAAACCACCATTTGACTCCAATACACTGTATAGCATCTACTACGTTGTTCCGTCCAACATATTCCAAATAATCTCCCGTCAATTTTCTGCTTTATCAGTCTATAATGTTGAGGTCCCTCCTCTAAATAAAACATCTGCATACTTCATCCGTTTCTTTTGCTAAAAAATCTCGTTCCTGTTTTCTGATAAAAATCTTTCTAAGAAAGTTGGTCTCGATATGTCATGATCAATATACTTCGACTGAAACACCACCGCTTTCCTTTTCCATATATACTTAATGCACATATTGCGGATCACAGCTAATTTTATCCTCTTTTAAACAATTTACGTCATGAAATCTGGAATAGTAGCTATATCAAGACGTCCTGAAACACCCCTACTGAGTAGAGGAAACAGGCGATTGTAATACCCCTTGTTTACTAATTTACCCATGACTGTGACTCATACTAATGATATAATTACATCATTTAAAAAGTAAAAGCATATACATAGTGTAATTGTATTATCAGGTTTCTATATACTGCATGCCTGGTAATTGCTGTTTGATGTACCAGAAATGTTTTGCTAATATTAAGCGTTTTAGCTGAGTAGTCGGAATTTCAATGATCCTTATTAAGCACTTTGGAATTTGTTCTGCCAGGTATCCCTGCAATTTTGTAGCTTAATTTTAAATACAACGAATAATAGAAAAAGATTCTCATTGAAATGATTTTAGAAATAAATAATAGCGATAGGGATTTCATTGTAGATCGTTTATTGGAACGTTTCGCTTTAAACATAAAAGCATTTTCAACCAGGTAAAATTTATAAGTAAAGGGTGATATAATTCAGTTGATAATTAATAGCGCAAGGCAAACACAAACAAGATCATCACGGACAAAACACCACTGACATTTCTTGCTTTAAAAAACTCAAGACTTGCACTTCTAAGATCGACTTATTGATTTTCGAAATGATCTACATACGCGAGTTACAGCCATCTCTTAATACTCAGTCAGATTCTATCAAAGCTAAACTTCTCTCCTAATCTGCTTTGTTTTTATGAATTGATTTTATTTTACCTGAACTGTCCTACTTTTATTTGCGCTATTTATTATCAACTGAATTGTATCACCCTTTACTTAGAAATTGTACCTGGTTGAAAATGCTTTTATGTTTGAAGCGTAACGTTCCAATAAACGATCTACAATGAAATCCCTATCGCTATTATTTATTTCTAAAAACGGATATATAATAATGAAATGATTAGTTTTTGTCCCTGTGATGTTTAGAAATAGTGTATAACTAAAAATGCAACGAAATGTTGGAATTAATCTACATTATTGATAAACACATATTTTTTGGACTTTCAAATATTGCACATGGCGTTACGGACCGTTACCCGGTTATAGCACTATATGCTTTTTAAAATACGCTACACAACCCAAATATTTTGTACAAAATGCACTATATATGATATACAATTTTCGCTGTGCCCCAACAGAAATTTCCACCTGAATAAATAGGATATCCCGCAACTATTCTTTGCCCGGCATCATTTGAACATTCATGTTTTCTTTGCAAAGACATTAATGACACATGCCTGTTCACAAGTATTCCACTGGTGTCTGTACAGTTTTGGTTCGGATTTATTTATTTACAGATTTGTTCCGCCCCATATTGAAGATTTGTACAGCTATGGCGCGTTTCTTGAATGTTGCCGGAGGTACTATATAGTGTCTATTCGGTTTGGCTGAGTGCGAATATAATATTTGGCAGTTGTTCATATAAATTCTTCCGGTTGTCGTCTGCCTTTGGGAAATATAGGATATTTACTCTGTACAGAATTGAACCCCGAAAGGGAATAATTGTTGTAGCTCATGATTGTTGGTTACTTCTATATAGTGAAATAGAGACAGTAAGATTATAGTTACGTAATTCCAGTCCCCCCGTTAAATTTATCACATTGAGGTGGAAGTGATTAGTTCTTTGTCCCCAGCTCACAATATGTACACTATCACGGTGTTATTACGACTCAATTATTATAAAAATTGTTCTAAATTACCCGCTTTTCTTAGATATAACCGAATGTTATCAGCTGTGGCGAACAATTACAAAACAAAAGGCTAATCAATAAGATGCTAGCTAATTGTTTTAAGCAGACATAATTAATTAAGAAATCTTCTTGCCTTCAGCTTGAATGTATTGACACTTAAAGGACGTTCACTTAGATTTTTTATAAACGCGCTTTTATAAACTTTCGTCGCATAATCTTAAGCAAGTCCTCCTATTTCATTTTCAGATTGCAGAAAATACTCCGGCCAATCGAGAACTGGTCCGCGTTACGGCCCTCTATCCCGGCAACCCGGTGGCACCCCTTGAGTACTGGATCACCGATGTGTCCGCTGGCAACCGCTCTGTTCATCAGCCTCGCGGGCTGTTCCTCATCAATCGTGTCACTGGACAGCTCTATACGGGGCCTAGGTCATTGGACCGGGAGGCCACGCCAACTGGGCAGTATGAGGTCGAGGTCACTGTGATGGACACTGGAGTGGCTCGCCCGAGAACTAGGTCGACTCGGGTAGGTTGGAGTTTTGCGCTTTTTGTTTCTGTTTTTTGGTTAAGCGACCTGGTCAATAAAAATGAGATATATGGCCTGAAGCCGTTATCTGTTAAAGCAATGGTTGTCAAGCCCAATTATTGCGAGAACGTATGTGCTAAGTCTCTCCTGTATAAATATATGCAGTGCTAACACATAGAGAGGTGGTGATAAGGAGATTGGCGAATTAATTGTGTTAGTACATGAATGAAATTAATTTCTTTTAGAGTTAATTGATGAATTGGGTCGAGAAAGTTGTTGGTGAGATAGAAAGTTATTATTATTAGTGGTAAGATGACTTGTCTCATGTGTGATCAGATGAAAATGCTGAATTTTAAATGGGTACAAGGTCATCAGACGAGAAAGCAATAACATTTACAAAACATGAACACTTTTAGAAAAAAAGTAAGGACCGAGCTATTTTTTCCATCACGGACCAGACTCCTAATGTTATTATGGTCAAATGCCGTTTATTCTTTTATATTGGACGCACTATAAACAACATTTCGCTGAACGCATGAAGGAGCACAGAAGAAGCCCGAGTGCAGTCTCCACGCATTTCATGAATTGTACGGCATGCTCGGGGAATGAACACCAGTTCAGGTTGATCCACTCGGCAAGTTATGGCTTGAAAATGGCGATCCATGAGGCGGTGGAGATAAGAGTGCGGAACGCATCTCTCAATGATTCTTTAATTCTAATAACGGTGCTTCCGTTTTTCTAAACGTGTTCTCAAACCGTTTTCATGTCATTGCTTGCTTGTCTGATGACCTTTTACTCGCATTATTTTAAATTTTGACTTGTAAATGACTGCTGAACGGTCGAAACCGGTTGCCATTACAGGTTTGCTATACGGTTATTCTCTTGCCTTGGAACTTTCTTGATTTTTCTATCCTATTTTTTCAACTTCACACTGTTTTTAGACCGGAAAAAATAGTTGAAAACCCTAATGTATGGTCCTACACATAAAACTCAAATTTTGCTCAGTTTCTGCAAGTTGTTTTTTACCCTAGCAAAACGTATTTATGCGAGTTCTCAAAAATGTTATATGTGCTCCTTTGGATGTGCACATAGTAAAAGCAAAACTGTTTTATAGGAGGCAAGGTTATCTTTCCAAACTGTTCACGCTTGGGCAGAATGAAAAGACTCGTACGTATCTATATGAATAAATCAAACTCTGGCGCGCCTCGCCTGTCGCCAACAATTCCGGTATCTTTCGTCCCTTGTTCAATAAAATAAAAACCTAAATAGTCAGCCATAAATTGGGTTAAAATTTAAAAAAATACGTAGCTAAATAAAATTGGGTTATTTTATAATATAACTTTATGCGCTTATGATAATATATATAGTGTTTTTGCGAAGAAGTAAATTTCCATTTTGTAAATGTTTCACTTCTCTTCAACTTATTTGATTCGTCCATAGCGTGAACTTCATATAGGTGCTGTGTTTGTTGTTTTATAGCGTATACTGTATAGAAGGTTGCAGTCTGAAGCAGAATATCTTTCTCTTCCCGGAAATTCGGTGGATGTTCGCATTAGAATTGGGATTTCAAGTCTTCATTTTTGTTGTCTTTGTTATTCCGCCTGCGGGTGAATTGGTTTACACAAAAATACGGCAGAATAGCGATCGGTAAGATCTGCTGGTAAAGCTGTTTTATTATAGGGTTCACCACAGAGCATCTCTGCTCACTGCGTCTCAGTTTATTACTGTAATAAATATTATCTGAAAGGTGTTTTGTTTAAGGGGGAGGGAGACAGATATCCATCCAGGTATTGACAAGCAGTGTGAACACAGCAATCCACCTAACACGTCCATATACGTGCAACTATTGAAAAAGCTTTTCTCGGTCTTTGTGGTGTCTGAGTTCAGAAACTACATAACTTACTCTTCTGTATAATCGCAGCGCAAATTCGTTTGACCACACTGTAGTGTAATGCGTGTTGGTGTGTGTTAATAGAGTATTGCTAATTCTTAGCACAATAAGTCTGTCACACAGCATTTGTGCATCTACAATATATAAAGAAAACAACAATACGGTGCTCGTACAACGATTGAGCTGAGTGATGTGCAGCGGGGGTCAGGCAGGGAGGCAGGGTGTTTAGGATACACAACGACTTACTACCGCTTAGTTCATCAATGTAATGGTGCGAGACTAATAGGTTTGGTTGGGGGAGACGGTTCCGCTGGAACTGCATGCATATCCTCGTCGGCTCGAATGCGAGTTTTTGAGGAACGAATGAAACTTTTCTGAGCTACTCTGTTTAGTCCATTGTAGTTACTGCGAGACAACCACAGACTTGTTCAGAAGAGACTGCGCGGAAATTCAAGAAAGCACAGTTTATTATTAGATATAATATTACAAAGTTCGAAGGTGACAATGCTGCCAAGTTATTAGTCGCAGATTAGTGGGAAATCTGCTACTGCCTTGAAATATCCGTTTTCTGTTTTCTTATTTGTGTAACTTGTGTAATTCTACTACGGCGAAAGGTATTTGATCTAGACAACATTAAAAAATTCAAAACAAACCTCAAGCCATCAGTATAGGGTTTCACGCTTTTAATTTCAAAATTCAATGGATGGTTAATTATTAATGTGCTAATTAATTCACAAAGGATATAAAACTAATGATGTACTTTGTTTCTACATTTTTGTAGCGTGTTGACAATATCCATGAAAAGGTTGCACATCGCTTTTCTGCGGCATCACTAACAGCAAATCATCCTATAGAACTATAAAGTTAATTTTTCCGAATATCACAAAAATGCGTATCAGCCCTCTTCTTTGAACGGGTATAGAGCTAGTGCACTTTGAAAATTGAATAGGGCCAAGGGGCGCCGGATGGAGGGTTCCGCGGGACGTAGGTTGCCCACCTGTCGCCTATATAGGACATTTTTAGTGTATATTTTAGTTTGAAGAATACGGATTGGGAACGTATTGTAAAGGCGATTGGATTTCAGAAATTCCAGGGACAGATTTCTTGGTGTATAGGTAAAAGGTCATGGTAACCATAATACACCTCCACAGTTTTTTTCTTGAAGTAACCACCGATATACGTGGAGAATGATCTTGTAAACTTTATCATTGTCAGGAAGTGTATTTGTCCTTATTCACACCCTAATTGGACCACGATTCTGTAAATGTCTAAATATTGCTTAAAATTTGCGCAGACTTCATTTTATCTGTACTATTGCCCGAGGTTCTAAACATGATAGTAAAAAAAATTGTTCAGAAAAATAGTTGGTACCAATCTGTTCGCTTGAATGAAGGCGAAAAGATACAAGTATATCTATGTCTAGTTGTATATAGATGAAATAATTTTATTGGTGGGTGGCATACTAGATTAATCATGAAAACAGATCAGTCAGTGGCGACAACCCCCTATGGCGTAATTAGTTCTGCTGAGTACCAGCCTACTTATTGGAGCTTTGAGTTCACTGTTATCGTTTAAAATCCAAACAACAGTTACAAATCTGTTAAAACAAGGTAGTCATCTCAGTGTTTCCACTCTAGCGGTATTTGGAGAATTTGGCGGATTTTAGCGGCTGAGCGGAGGGTGGGAATCCACTTACCGGAAACCTACTTGCGGAAAACCCACTTAGCGGAAATGCTGTAATCATGCTGTAGTATATATATATATATATAAGTAGACTGTTTTCTCTCTCTAAACAACGAAATTATTCTGTTCACATTTTATGAAAACATATAAGCTGAATTTTTGTATAAAAAAGTCTTTACTATATACTTGTCAAATTTCAAGAAGGAATTTAGTAGATAGTATTTGTAGGGGTATCACCATAGTTTTCGAATAATTGGCTTTCCGATAAATGAGTTTTCCGCTAAGGGGGTTTCCGGTAAGTGGCTTTTCCGCTAAGTGGGTTTCCGGTAAGTGGGGCGTAATCGAGCGGAGTTTTGAGCCTACAGTAAATTTTCGCTAAATGTGTCTATCTAAATTTGAGACTAATTCCTTATGAAATATATCGTTTGCCCTTTAATAAACCCTGATGGATGTATAGATTTCGCCTATTTTAATTATGAGTGTAGATATGTAATAAAGATTAGAAAATAAAATTAATAGTATAACACCATGTAAATAACTTTACCGCTTAAACATTTACCAATACAGTTATTTTATGATGAGGTATATTCGTGAACTATATATATATAATCTGCCGCGTGGGTAGTGTGGAACGGTGTGGATAAAGTAAAGAACATTTTACAATCACTTTTGGTCGTATTTTTTCTGACACCTATGTGTTCTTATACTTGTGCAACATCCTAAATTGTACTCTATAATTGCAATGATGAAATTGTATTATATTGAACAGAACTTTCGTAATAGTCTGTCATAATTTATATACAACACTATAGTTCAAATCGGCATTTGGATACATCCCTGTTGTAAAAATTATGTTACATGAAGTTTATATAAATCGTCGTATTTGAAAAAGACATAATTCACATTGCTAAAGGTAGTCTGTGTTTATTATCTGTTTTTATGCCATTATTTATCATTTAATTTCTATTGCTAAAATTGGCATTATACACGTAAATTATAATTTGATTTTGGCGATATATAACATACTGTATACTCTGATACTGCACAGGATATATAAATCCAAGAGATATTGGGGTCTATAAACTATATTGCCTTATTGCGTGATACTTTGAGCGATTCAGCGATACTGCAAATTATCCGACTGCTCATTCGTTTGAATAATTAAAATGATTTATTGATTATAAAGCGTGCTCTTTCTCTCTCAAGCCAACCTGTTTCGAGTTTTGGGGCGTTGCCTACCCAGTTTTCCTATATTGTTATACAAATACCTCGTTCGCATCTTTATCAATTCAAGGACGATTGAAACAGTTTTGGAATAAAAGGAGAAAAGGTGCAATATTATTAGAAGTGACAATTCATGTAGGCTTGTGCGAAAATCAGAAAGGAACTTTTCAAAGGAAATTTTCATTGGATGATTAGCGGTTGAACAATATGGATATTTCAAATATCACAATTGTCCTATCCTGTCAGATTTTTTTTTTAAAGTGCCACACCTAACTACTATACCTTTTGCCATTTTATTTCAAACTAACTGCATTTAATTTCGTCTGCCTATAATAATCGGGTAATAACGTCATTTGATTTGACCAGCTTGCTGTAAAGTTATACAGTAGGTATGTGTTTCACTTTCGTAAAAGTCAATCAATTTCGTAAAAAATCGCATTTATTTATAATTGCAATTAATTGATAACAGTATTTCAAAAGTTAATGATGCAAAGCAACGACATACGGTAGAGACATATAGACAATATAGAATGTATGCATGTCGAATTATATGAGATTAGTCATAAATGTCTATCAATCCCAAACATTTTTGTACATAAGTCAGAGTGTGATGAAACCAATTAACACATTTCTGGGGAGTGATGATGGGTA
>JAUYWV010032564.1:0-16631 GCA_032274565.1 Nematoplana nigrocapitula
ACCCAACCACACTCACAACCTCCGACCTCTGGACCAACCCGGTCCAAGTTGTTCAATTCCTCACGAGCCAAGGGGGGGAGGACCTACTACTTTAGTTAGTCCGGGGGCAACAGACAACAACAACAACGGTATAGTTCCAGCAGGATATGGGTGATCTTATTCGAGGTTGGTTGCCCTTCCACTACGAATAGGTGCTTGCATGGAACCTTGTCCACTTTCTCGTCGTCGTTGTATATTCTGAATTGATACTTGACGCAATGAGCAGCTTACTGCATACGCACATAATTAAACGATGTAACAACTCATGAACAGAATTCAGTTATAGGACGTGAACTAGTTTCATAGCTGAATTTCGTTGGTCATATTTTACATCACGAGGTCTGTGCGGTCGGTTCTATTTCCATCAACTATTATTATCTTAGTTATTATAAATGATTGCTTTTAGCACGAAAAATGATGTTCAAGTAGATTAACATACTTTTTATTATTTAAATTATTGATTGCCAAAATTTGTCAACAATTTGTATATTAGAAAATAGGAACGATAGGTTTCCGAGTCTTTCTGAAGATGACTATCAAATACCATGTAGTCAAACATTTAAACAATTCGTTTTACTAAAACTAAAATCAATATAAACCTAATTCAAGTGAGATGCCCGCCTAACGTGGTACAACCACCATCACTCTGAAAGTTACTATGAAATGTAGGAGTCATTATTCACCACGATGTTGAACCATATTATTTACGTGGAATAGTTGTAGTCTCGGCTAACTACGAAAGCGAATACATTGAAATTTAGATGAAACCCTTAACCCTATACTAAGTGGTAAATTTAGGCCTCATTAGTTACTGTTTAGAATTATGCTCTCTATTTCATATTGTTTTTAAACAGATCTAAAATAAGTTAATAAATTATAAGAATTACGAAATGAATATATGGTCCTATATACCAAGGATTAAGAAGTTTGACTTGGTGGTAAAATATTAATTATTGTAGTTAAAGCAGATGAGACACATGCAATGTTTGGGGGACTGCTAGAAAAGATACAGTACGTGTACTGTGTATTACATTATCCCCTTGTGCCGTTAAGTCGTGGTCAACATCTGACGACATCCGTGGTAGTTTTTCTCCATGCAATTATTTCGATTGCTTCTCTCATCTTTCGATGGATGTTATAACCTTTTAGTGCCTTGACATTGTCCAACCATGAGTCATCTAATCCTTGGTCTTCATCTCCTTCCGTTCATTTCTGTCAGCATCAAATCCTTCTCCTTTCATTCTGCTCTCACTACATGTCCGAAATAACTAAAGGCTGATTTGACGACTCTGGATTCTAGAGTCCACTTAAGTCTGATTTGTTAAAGTACCCATTTGTTTGTTTTCTAATCTGTCCAAGATACTTTGAACACACACTCCAGCACCAAAGTTCAAAAACATCTACTGTACTTTCTGCCTTTCACTCTTCATTGTCCATGTCTCGGAGCCGTTCAAAACTATGGAAAACACTAATAATGCCTTGACCAGTTTCACTTTTGTCCCAAACTTGATACCTCTGTCCTTCCATATTTTTGTCAAGCCACTCATTGCTGCTTATTTTAAGGCGGCCATATTCGCCTCGCCATGGGTCTGTCATAAGGTTCTGAGAGTTTTGTGGTTTTCAGCGGAGTCACCCACTGGCACCTCTCCCCTGATAGACCTGTTGCTGGTGGTCCACCACTGCATTTGCCGTTAATCTCCATATCTAAGGCCATTCCACTATCCGTTGCCTCTGGACGCGCCCCTTACCGTACAACACCGGTCGAAATGCTCGGTGAATGGTGTTTGCGTAAAGCAAAAATCAAAATTAAAAAAAGTGTATTTCAGTTATATATAGGGCTTTTCTAGTATTTAATCTGACCTCTTATCTTTTCTACAATTGTAGAGTACTAGTTGCGCGAGACTGTGTCACAAAGGCCCACAAGGCGGCTCAGGTTGCCCGAGAATACTCACTGGAAACAAGAGAACTTGTCCAAGAACTCTATCCCGATTTTGAACAACCCGGTGAACTTTCATTTTACTTCTCTTTCAATTTGTTTTTACTCGTAAAACCAAAATTCCCGATTGAGAAAAAGTTTTAACTGACAGAAGTGTAATTGAGTCATTAAACTGGGTAATACACTTTTAAGAAGATACATATGAACGTTTCCTACACGATCGTTTTGTGATTATAAGTTGATAGTAAAACAGTTTCTTTGTAAAATATTGATTCATGGTTATAAAAAGACAAACACAATGGTGAAAATTTAAGAAATTAGAAGTCATTATTGGTTTGTACATAAACTTTTGGAGATCATTTTTGTAAAATTACATGACGATGAGAAGCCGATTCTACCGAAAGCGGCGTGCATTTGTATTAGTACATGTTTAGTTCTTACTTTGCTGTCCAGTTTTTATTTTGCCAACTATAATAAAAGGTTTGCTCAATACTTGCATTCACTATTATCTGCTTGACGTGCGGTCGTAGGTGCACCCAGTTTTGTACATCCAATCTCGAGTTTGTTCCGTCTCTGACTTTTACATTCAGTTCCTCCATTGAACATTTACTCCATTCCTTCAAATCGTCAATCCATTGTCTCCTCGGCCCTGCCTCTACCTCTTTTCCCTCAACATTTGACCTTTGATGAATGTTTTAGCCATAGTTCCTTTTCTCCTCATCTGATGACCATGATATTTCATCTTCCGTTTTTTGACCATTTGAACTAGAGTGTCTGTATATCCATTGATTGCCTCTTTCCATGTGGAATTGGTTAAATAAATAAAACATTATTATGAACAGGATTGATTGAAAGTCTATTCTTTTATATTGATTTTAATGGCGTATACACACTAATATAAAAAGTCATGATTTACTACATTCATCGTTTTGGGGGTTTACTTTTGCTTATTATAATCCAAATCAGTGAAGAGGAAATTCCATGAGCGACTGTAAACTTTTGCTTTCTAACTCTCGTGCTGGCACAGTTGTACAGTTGGCAAGCGACTGTCGTCCATACGAATTACTTCGCCCGTCCAAATTGTCGGCAGAAGTAAATGAACATTCGTATCATGTAGCCTATGACTTGGAATTTCTGGTTCTTGTGCTGCCAAAGAACGTGTAATGATAGAGCAGCGCCTCTGTATTCCTGGCATGCAGTGTACACTGCGTCGAGAAGGTTGATTAACAGGCGACACTTTGGCTTTGTCGATATGCATGGATGTTCGCTGTGATTGACAGAGTGCTATCCATCCCGGGAATTTGGAATTTTCCACTCTTTTCTGATTCTGCCGTTTACCAAAATTGCCCGGCGTATGCTGCTGCATAACTTATTTTGTTGCATTCTGAGAAACCTATGTAGTCTCTGTAGTGTTCAGTTCTCTCTCTCTGACCTTGAGATTGAACAGATTATCATCAGTTCTTCAGCCTAACTAGAGTCTTCCCTTACAGGTACGGATTACGCTCACCAGTTTAGTGGATATGCTTTTCTGAAATGTATAGGTGTATACGAAGAGAAGTAGTAGTTCTTGTACAGTAGTTACCCTATACTGTATATCAATCATAAATAATCAATAATCAGGTAAAAAGTAAACCCGCAGTTTGATGATATTCTATTCCATTTTATCTATATAATATACAGTACTCTATAATGAAACTTTATATTCCTTTACTCAACCGCAGGCATTAAATATCTCCAAGACATTGTCCGCATGATGAAAGTCACCAAACGTTGTTGTCAGACTTTTGAAAGTACCCTGGCTGCGGCTCTGGAAACTCTGGAAGCAGGCAGATCTCTCAACGGCTCATTCACGGCCGATGGGGAGGCTGGCAATCATCTGATGGTTGGAGGTGGAGGAAGTCGACGAGCTAGTCGGCGTGGCAGTTTTCGAGCAAGTTTTCGCCGCTCTAGAAACAAATCTCCGGTGCCTGATGGTGGGCAATCGCCACAGCAACAGCCTCATGGCAATTCGCTTATGCCTCCCGGAGGGGAGGAGATGATGATAAAGAAGCAGGTATATGGAAATAATTTCAATCGATATTTCAACACTGATTCTAATTTCTCCGTTTGGGGTTGTACTATTTTCGCAAGGTAGTTTTGGCCATTCTGACCTTTGTATTTGTTGAATTATGCCACTTAAACCAGCATTTTCAAAATATTACGACCATATTATACCAGTAGAAAGAATACGTTTTCATTCAGAGTATAATAAGTTATTAAAAAATAACTGACTTGAGAAGGTGCTCGTGATGGCGTTGTACAGATCAATATAATAATTTAGAGCCTCATCTGTTGTCTAAAAGGAAATCTGATATCAAAGGAGTTTTCTAAAAATTCGTCATCGAGTTTGCCTATAGGGGCAGGGGTTTACAACTGGCCTACCGGAACACCAGGAAATTTTTGTTTAAATACTGTCTACTCATATCGCTTTCGTTTTCGTTTGTGTACATTCTGTAATTTTTTTATTATAGGAAAAAAAGCTATGGGGTGTAAAAGAAAATACGGCGGTCGTTTTTACAATACGATATTTATGCACTAAAAATCTAATTATTATTCAATATTATCGAGTTATTCATTCTATTAAATCGATCAAAATAATTTACAACAGCTATCTGCGTTCGATCGGTTTGTTCCGCACCACCTGACTTCTGCCAAAGAACGAAGAGTTGTCTGTTATTGTGAGGCACTGAAGGCATTTTCTACGTGAACATTTATTGGGAAACTTGTTACGATATGTGAGAAGTGGTTCTCCGCCAACAGACCGATAGGATTTTCCTCTACACAAACTTTTTGAATTGCAGCAACAGGAGATATGCAAACGACACCTAAGAGGTCCTCAATGGAAAGGAATTTAATTGCTCTGATTGCTACAAATTTTAAAGCACTCAGCTACGTCAAGATTCTTCTCTAACATCCATCTAAATAATCAGAAATATATTGTGACCTTTGGAGGAACTATTTTCATCATTTTTACTTAAGAACTGAGACAAACTCGAAAAGCCCTTTTATGGAAAAAATAATCCAACATTACAATGCCTGCCCACATGTACAAAATGAGGCAAGAGACATCATTACTTCCAAAAATACTATCATTCTTCCACAAATCTTTCGTACGTTCCTTACGCAATCATCTGTGACTACCTTATATTTCTAAAGCTCGAAATAGAGAGATATCGAATCAATATTCCGAATGAAAGAGCACTGGAAGTCTGTCTATTTGAAAGACTAATGTCGCAATACGGATGTATCGATGAAGAGAGAGAAAAGATGAAGGTTCTAATTTGTTTAAGCCTGGTCTATAGTATTAAATCTATCCATACTTTTTCGGTCTACCGTTATATTTGGCGATACCTTATCAATAAATTAATTGAATATTTGAAATCAACGTTTCTGGGTACACCCCATATTTGATTTAAAAATATTACGATGCCAGACGATCTTCTTATATTTGTCATGAGCGTTGACTTGTTTGCGCACTAATTGCGTACTTCACCCTAAAAACATTATTTTTATATGCTTCGTAAAGAACATTTAAACTTTAACGGACTCAAGACTTGTCTAAAACTATTAGTGAATACTAACAATTTATGCGTTTAAAGCTAGAGTATTGATTGATTTTAATTGCACATATTAATATTTTTGAAATATCTAACCAATCACAATAGTTTTAATGCTTTCTTTTATTATCTTTTGCTTTCATTTTGGCATGGGTTCGTGAGGTGCATTTTGCAAATATTTCCGGTAGAAATTATGGGCGCAGTCGCGACTGTTTCCAACGTTAAGCTCTATCTGCACCTTTGCACAAAGGATCTATACCTATTTCATATTTCTAAAATTAGAATGCTTATATTAATGAGAACATTAGTGTTTATTATCATCAACTCATGTTTGTTCAGCCAAACAATTTCATTTATCTAACAGACATCTCAAACTACATCGGCCATACCGTTGTCGACAACCGTACTGAAGCCAGCCCCGAAATTGCAGACAATTCAGAAGGGAAAACTCCCCTCCAAAGCGAGTATGGCTGTTGCTTCCAGTATCTCCTATGAAGTGGTGGACGGCGTCAGTGTCGTGGTGCATTCAGACGGAGACGCTGCGCAGTCGGCCGCGCGGGAGGAGGAAAAAATTACCACAATTTTGCTTCCTGGTGCGGGTCGATATTTTATTACTTTTAAACGGTCACGCAAACACGTGTTCATTTTAATAAAGTTATTAAAAAACTCAGGAATAGAAAGTTTTTATTCACAATGTCAAAGTAACGACATTAAAACATTGTGTGCTGCTGTATTAAAAGAACAGGAAAATTAAACGTTATAAACTCACAGTTACTCGGATATGTCAAAATTAATGCTAGCACTAGTTTATTCAATTTTTGTTTTCTGAATTTGTGAAAATTTAATGGTAAACAATTTTTCAGTTTTAAAGCAATCAGACCACCGATAGATTTAAGTTGACAATGCTGAAATATCACTGCCATTCCACTCGTATAGTTCGACGTTTCCAACTCTCGTTGAACAATCATTGCTCAAGTAGACTCAAAAGCGATTGTGATCAACTACCAAAATAAATTATGCTATTGGTATGATTTTTCATCTTTAGAAAACCGCAAAGTTGGTTGATAGAATATCATTCCAAGGACTACTAGAATATTCCACGACGGTCAACTATACGCGTTTAGTGGTAGTTTAGCTATGAGGCCGATTATTTACCCAAAATAAAAAAAACAATAGTTAGACGATGAAAATAAACATTCATCGCATTGTTACTTAATCACAATTTTGAGATGAATCGAATGGTGTCATATAAAATTTCATCTGTCCATCCACTGACCTCCAAAACTACACATTTTCAGGAATGAAAATTATAATTTTTTCCGGAGGCATGTTTTACTCAAACGCTTTGATAGTATCAGTTATTATCCGTCTTATGAGCGAACAAATTTTCACCAATCTTTAGACATCTTATTAGAGCATTATAGCATGTTACAACAATACCCAAAGGGGAACAAACGGCGGACCTATATGATAAAGAAGTAAATTTGGGGTGAAAATGTGTTCTCTTCTTAGACGGATATTAGTGTTATCTAAATGAAAAAGCGTTACTATCAAGACATTTGAGTAAAACTTCCCAGATTTTGATCCCTCAAAAGTGGCATTCAAATTGGTCAGTTTGGGAGATCAGTGAATGGACAAAATGGAACTTTAGTGATATCATTCGATTCCTCTAAAAATGTTGATAAAGCAACAATACCATAAACGTTTAACTTCCTTTTTTAATAGATAATAAAGAGAACCACCGAGTAAAAATAAATAAATTTATTGTTCTAATAGATATAAATTCATTTATTTTTACTCGGTGGTTCTCTTTATTATCTACCATAAACGTTTATTTCTATCGTCTACTATTTTTTATTGTGGGTAAATTATGCACGGCCTCTTGGATAGACTACCACTAAAAATGTAGTTGACCGTCTTGATATTCTAGTAGTCATTGCACCACTCGCAATTATTTTATCTTAGCCAAGTACATATAATTTAACATTAGATGTTGCCAAGATTTTGAAAACTGAGACGATAAGGATTATGTCATCTTTAAAATGAGCAATACTCAACGCACGTAAGCTCATACATACAGTAAAGGTTTACGCGGTATATGGCTTCTGCCACATTTAGGAAATAATATTTTTATTTAATTAAATTTATGTCATTTTTGTATTTTCAAATCACACAAAAATCAGATACATTACAATGCTTTATTATTTTGAGAGAATAAATTGGAAAAACAGAAATATTTGTAAAACGAAAAAATCGGATATGATCAGAAAGTGAACAATGCCATCTGACAACTAACTGAAAAATTCAAATGAGGAGTTCTAAAATGAGAGAGAGAATTTATTACACCTTTTCAACTTCTAGTTGGATAAAAGTAACTTCAATTTAGTACGCGAGATTCGCGCCGACAGGAAAGTAACTTCAATTTAGTGCGCGAGACACGCGCCGACTGGAAAGTAAGTTTAAATTAGTTTAAGTAACAACAATTTTGTTTGAATTAGGCATGCATTTTAAGCTTAAAACTGAAGTTGGAAATAAATTCGCAACGACCTATATGTATGGCAGGTTGGTCTGGTTCACTGGACAGCGTTCGCAGGAGGCATGACGCAAGACGTATTTGGAAATTTTTTTTAATGGAGACCTCGGAACTACTGAACATCACCGAAGAACATTTCGTCGTTCTTTGTGATAACGTCCGTTCGCATAATAACACCCCAAACATGGGTCTTCAAGGATCTCTGAAATATCTGCCCAGGTACTCTCCGTTCCAAAACGCCTGTGAGATGGCGGGATCTTGCCTGAAAGATTCAGTGAAGGCAGAACTCGCGCAACCGGATGTTCAACGGGAAATATATGACCGGAATGTACCACGCGAGGAAACACTACATAATCGTCGAGTACGTATCCTTCTCCGTAAAATTGAGAACTGCATCGAGGAAATTACTCTTCATAAATGTGCACAGTGGACCAAACACGTTATGAGATATATGCCGGTGTGCATTTGTGAACAAGACATTTTTCATTAACTCTCAGATTCTATCACTGGACGTGAATTCACATTTCATTACTAAAGGTACTGTATTTCTTACATGTACGTTTTTGACATAGTCGCTTTTATACTGCTGAGATATATTATATTGTACAATGTACTTAAAATGTTTAGTGTTCATATGTTGAACTCGACATTGTAATTTGACATTTCATAATTTTATGTACTTTCATATGTGCTTCTAAATATTTGTTTTTATACTGCTAGACGTGCAGGGATTAATGTAATAAATTATATACGTTGAACTAAGGAATTAACATTTTTCCTGTGGGGTCAATATATTTTAAGAATTATAAAAAATCTATATTTTATAGCATTTTCTGACAACTTTTACTAAATTGAAGTTACTTAAACAAATTTGAATTTACTTATTTGCAGGCAGAACATCAACGCACTAAATTGAAGTTACTTTCCAGTCGGCGAGTGTCTCGCGTACTAAATTAAAGTTACTTTCCAGTCGGCGCGTGTCTCGCGCACTAAATTGAAGTTACTTTTATCCAACTAGAAGTTGAAAAGGTATAGTAACATAATAACAAAAAATAAGCACATAACAGAATTATAAGCAAGGTCATCTTATAGCGTGAAAAAGATTGGCTAGTTGGTTACAATACTTCCTAGAGCTTTCATCGCATACTCTACATGCACTTTCTCTTATATATCATTTCTCTAGTGCCCAAATTGACCTCCAAATCAGCAATTCCAACGGTTCCGCTCAAAGATCTTCTGAACACTACACTGCTTACGGACCACTTCGATCACTACGGCACACTACCTCCTGGAGGTCTGATGGCCCATCTACGCTCGACCGCTACCACCGACACCGTCGGTGCCTCTACCTCAACTTCCGCTACCCCAACCGTGAATACGATCCCGACATCAGTCAACACCAAGAAGTCCACTACTCCCAATCCCACCAAATTGCCTTCAGCTGAGGCTATTCAATCTCAGAAAGGTGAGACACCCTCGAATGTTCTTACAAATTGTTTTATACATAAACTCAAACAAGGACAGCACAATTATGACAATAAACAGTCTATTAAAAGTCTAAGTATTATAAAATTAACAATTATCGAAACGATCATTGAACAAGAATTAAACATAAAAGAAGACCTAGAACAAATCTAGTCAAATATGTGTTTGCTGCAACAATTGCCTTTAGAAATTTTTATTTTTATCTTTTATGCAAAAGACAACGACGTGTTAAACCGATTTTTTAATTCTGAAATCAAAGGCGTTTAACCTCTGGCGTGTCTTCGTCAGTGCTACCATTAAAACTACAGATTCAGGTAAATGTAAAAGATCTGTTGTAAATACAATTCGGTACTCCCAATTGTATTTAAAACATATTTCATATTTACCAGGTGCTGTGGACGGTGTAGCGTTTAAATGGTTTATCGTTCATTCTGAACCGAATTATTTTATCAAATGCACGGATCATTTAATGAACGGTGGCATAGGGGCGTAGGCGATACATTGGATTTCTTGTGACTGTGAATGTTGGTTCATTGTGTGTGTCGATAAATATCTTAGATGTTTTAACATGATAATAGACGAATGTCACGTGGTAAAGTTAGAACGCTAAGACGACTCTATCATCAAACCGATGCAGCTACCTTATGTTTGTACACTTAGGACAGCCACTATCAACGATCAATACCTACATACAATATTTCAAAGCTCTATCTAAACAGGGGTGCCAAACATAACGCGCGGCCGATTCAAATAGCACGAGTATAGGATAGGGATATAAACGTGGTACCCAATGAAAGCTTTTCTATTTATTTACAATATACCTTCTCTAAATTGTCCCCTTTAAAACGGCCGTGCTTCTTTTTAAACGTTTTTAGTTAATGGTTATTTCTAGTTTTGTTTCAATCGGCATAAATTCTTTACGTTTAAACTTTCGCAATTCTTTTTTTCCAGAATTAAACATTATCCTATTATAATTGGAGACCCATTTCCCTACTATCAATAATACTTAACAAACTCTTTGAAAATTTTCATTAGGATTTATACTATTTTGTCCATAAATCAGTTTGACTTTAGAATATATTCCATACTACAATTGATGCCTTGAGCTTATGACATTGACATGTTGCAAGCAACTTGTAGCAAAACAACAAATCTTGGGAATTTTTGTTATATTTAAATATATTTTGTTTTATTAACGTAGAAAAAATAAATTATCCATGTTTGCTATTGGATAATAGGTATCGAAACTGAAATGGGAGATACTCGAAATCTCTGTGATGCGGTGGAATGGCACTGAGGAAAACAACTATAGAAGAACGGGCACAGCGTTTGGTTCTGCGAACATTAAATAATTGTTTCGAAAGTATATGAAAGGAAAACTGCAAGGCCTCAGTAGGTCACGAGTATAATTATTTAGTTGCTCTCAAGAGATTCAGAGTCCGACAAACATGCCTCATATAGTCATGACTCTTTAACATATTCGTTGAAACAATGATAACGGAAACTCTAGATTAATTTGGAGGAGACAAGATGAACAACTCATGTTTTGCAACACACTGTCCTCAGATGAGAATGAGCTGCAGGAACTCACTAATATATTGGCAAAGGAGAAGATAAATGCTATTACCTGTGAGTCTAGGACATAGTACTATCAGAGCTAAACATCGATCAAGAGAGCTATAGTCTTGGCCATTATGTTGTACAGCGACGAGAGTTAGACTGGTATTCAAACCTATTGAAAAGAAAATCAAAGCTTTTGAAATGAAAGGGTCCAGAAGTTTTCTCAACATCAAATGGAAACAGGAAAAGTCAAACGAGTACGTTATTGAAAAGATGAACGTAATATGTGCAGTAGGAAAGTTAGAATGTTTTATTTAATCGTAAAAGTAAGTCTTTGGTCATGGCCAACTTAAAAATAAAATAAATTCCAGTACAGTGTTTAGAGGTTTATAACATGTCTATGTACAGTAAATGGGTAACTACAAATACTGTATGTAGTTCTATCTCAATGCTTAAGGCGCATAGAATTATGGCCGATTCATACATCATAAAGAGATTTTTTAACTCCACTATACGTAATATAAAGATTTTGTTTAAGTGGCTGTTGCCTTCGTGCTAAACAATTTTGAACTGTATAATATGAGCCATTGATGGTATTTTTTGCAAAAGCGAAACTAGTTTGTAAAACAAAGTGTTAATCTTATAATATTATTTTTGTGAAATTGTATAGCACCTTGTCTACATTCAAGCTTTCAAATGTCTATGAAAAACGAGATTTAGGATGTATTGTGGGAAATAAATAATTCTCAATCTGGAGCATGTTTTACTTGTTCCAAAAAACTGTTCTATACTAACTTTGCCATAGTATTGTAGATTGTACATCGTCCGTTTATTGTTTTTATCAGCCACCACCACTTCCACATCTCCTCTTGGCACGTCAAATAGTTGGGTTAGTTCGCCCTCTGGATCTTCAGAAGCGGGTCGACTCAACAGTGGATCTAGTCAGTTAACCTCAAATTCCATATCTGAGAAACAGGACAAAGACAGGGAGTTGAAGGTGTGTCGAAGGCGGACAATGCCTTCAATCATGACCGCTCCTCCTATCAAGCCAATTTCAGTGGTTCCTGCAGCGGATGAAGAGGTACACTGTTTCCCATTGTTTTCCCTATGCCAACCAAAATGTGAAGTGCCAGTCAAATATAGAGAATATTAGCCGCATATAAAACGTCTCTAGAAAGATTTGGAAAAAATACAGACAATATGAGTAAAAGAATTAAAAAAATTGTCCAGCTTAAGCAAAATAGCCAACCATATTTGACTGCTAGACATGCAGAAAATTCAAAAGATGTCAGGATGAAATATTTATTCGATACACTTATAGATGGTTGGTTTATTGAGTTTTATTCCAAACAACAAATGTGAGTCGCCGTTTTAAAATACTTTATTTTTTCTATGCAATAATTCAAACTTTATTGGTTGTTTATTTGACCTGGAAAGGAGATTATTGCACTAGTGCAAGAATAATTTATTCTCACACTGTTTGAAAATAACAAGCTATTTTGTTGTTATGTAGTTTATTGTAACATGATTAAAATTGGAACAAATTGTCAAGTAACATGAATGAAATACCAAACGCGTATTGTAAACGCGACAGTACATTTATCGTAAATGGCCACTGATTTACAATTGAAAACCATATCTTTCATTTCCTTGGGAATATGACTATAGCATTCCAAGCTTGAGTGCTTTCTGATGCTGGTTCTATTACTAAGACATTCGTACAAGGACTGTGCATAGATTTGCAATCACAATTAAAATGTAAATAACTATTAAAATCAACTGCTTCTGTTTTCGTGTTGTTTTAAAAAGGCTAAATCCATACTTTTACTGCCAAACGATCGATATCGCTTGCGTTTGAAATTGAATCACTGTATTTGTGTAGATTATGTACAATATACAGCTATTTCCCTTCTTGTTTGATTTGCGGTACAAAATTCACAATTTCAGTTCAAATTAATTCTCTGAATTATTTTACTGTCAATAATCGGTGTGTCAGTACTACAAATAAGACGAGAGAAAAATAATCTAGATATCTCGCTTCCAACTTAAAAGTTAGTATTAATCCGTTTCTCATGTTCCTTAGTTAGTGCGCGTGACTCCAATCCATACAATGTAATTTGAGCGTGCGACTGCATTCAGAAGCTGAAGCTTTAACTTGGTACTGATTGTGTACCTCTATAAAGATGGTAATCATTCCTTATCCATGTTACGAACAACTGCAAGTCCATATCTTATTTTGATAGGGGATCCGAGATAAACAAAATCCCTTTCTTCCTATAAAATCAGTGTCATCTAATCAGATGCTATTGAAGTCCGTTGGGTGTTTGTCGACTATCATAATAATTTTCATCACGCTTAATAACAAGCTCTTTGGTACTGCATAGCAAAAGTGGTATCGCCTGCAAACATTTGATTATTATAATTTTGCAACATGAAATTGAAACCGCGCTTACTAATTGCATGTCAGCCATGATAAAAAATGTAATTTTCAAAATCTCTCTCCTTATAATTTCCGAACTTCCACATTTCCAAACAACACTAAGATTTACACTCTTACTATTTCTTTAACCACGCTAAACACAATAGAGTTATCAAAAATCATTCATAAGTGCCTAAGCACAACCCGAAACTATTTTACCACTACCAAAGCACACCCAAAATCTCCACAATCTCACTCAATATAATTCCAATATATCTCAACAAAAAAAAAAACTCTAAAACCCACCATAACATTAGCAAAACAGCCCATACTAAAACTCTACGAAACCATCCAAACACCCAAAAACTACGAACTCCAAACCAAGTCAAAACCGTAATATACATAGGCCCACAAATAAAAGAAACCAAACCACATAATTTATTCATTAGAAGTGGGCCAGAGAGGAAAGGCCTATACTAAAGATGCTCTTTAAAATCGCAAATATAAACTCTTTGAACAAATAAAAGGTTTCTTTTTTATCTGTCATCTAAACAGTTTTTGTCTACATTGGATGATGCAATAATATGTTTATATATTTTCTTTGTCAATTGTCTATATATTTTCTTTGCTTTTCTCGGATGATGGTTAATGATTTGACTGAAAACCTTCTCAATAAATTACATTTATTATATTATCAATATTATCGGCTGGGTTTTCAAAACGTTTCCTCTTCTTGAGCTATTTGCACATCATTTCACTTATGTATACTTATAGGCAGTAAACTGATAAAAATCAACACATATTTTCTTTGTTTATTTCAGTAGTGCAAGAGAGTGTGACAAGCTAGTTCGCATGACCTACAAGCATCATGTGACGAAAATTCCCACCAAGTCATCTATTTAGTAGACAATTTTGTATAGATCCAACCAGATTTTGTTTTCTTGTCGTAATCTCTATCAAATACATTTGGATCTAATAATTATAATTCTTCTTTACTGATTGTCTTTGTTGTATTTCATGGGGGTAAACTTCAGATATTTTAAACAAACGAGTAGAGAATACCTGGATCCATAGAATGGCATATCAAATTGTATAGTTTTTTCTATCAAATGTTTTATTGAAAGAGCGTCGTGTATGTACTGTGCAGTATCTCATGTCATATTAGAGAAATAAAAATGATATCGTAAAGTGTTGATATTAGAATAGATAATCCTAAAAAGAAGAGAACCAAGCTTTTTCTTTCATTTTTTATTACATTAAATGTATAGTGTTTCCTACTTCTTGTATAAATAATTCAAATTATTATTTCTTATTCTAATATTTCCCAAAATGTTATAAATCTCTTGAAAATGAATATTATATGCAAAGTTTTGATAAACCTATTTAAATTTGGTTTGATTTTCCTAATGGGCAGTGTACATCGATTCCCCTCAACCATGCCCACCAAATCCTCTACAGCAGATCTGTGTGATTATCATGACATACTAATATGATAGTAGTTATGCCGAGGTGGACACCGCAGCAGCCACAGAAGGAGACGCCGTCAGCCGGACAGTTTTCGTTCGTCCTGACTGTCAAAATGATGCCCACGTCGGGTACTGTCCGTTAGCATCTGAATTTTGGACAGCCGTTGAAATTGATCATGAAAGATTGACCTAACCTAGATTCGAACCAGGATCCCGGTGTTCGTGGGCAAGCGTGTTGCCACTACACCACCGTGATTGTCAAAAGTAAGTCGGTAAATAAAAGCCAACCATGGGGGATACAAGGGAGTACCGGATGGTACGTTCCCAATCCTGGACAAATGGAAAAGCCGGGCGGTAGAAAGCTCATTCGACCGTAAAAGATCTTGCGTAGAAACTAACATGATGCAAGTCAATGAGAATGCAGAAACATTTAGGAAAACGGGTGTAGGATTACTTGGGCAAAACATGGATTTGAGTAAGAATGAGGTGGGTAACACAATCAACAATTTTTTTCTGGCAGGAGGGATTATAGTTGATAAACAACTATCTTCGCCAAGCAACGGACGCAATAACACACAACCGGATATATTCTGCGCGTCACTTCTAAAACCGGTAGTGTGTAAAACCAAGGTGAAAGGCATTAATTTGTTAAGAGGCATACGAGGTTGAAGCAAATAAGCTTTGATGAAATTAAATAATGACAATTGCTGAGAAGAATTCAATGGGAAATAAACAAAAGAAACTAGGGAAGAACCGGAGGAATAAAATATGGAAAGCAAGCGAGTGATAGAAAAAGCTAAGCAAACCCTACTTGGGATATTGAGTTAATGGATTGCTTCGTAATTCAAGTAAAAAAGAGCAACTTTTAAAATAAATATATTCTCGACCGCGGTTTTCTTTTTATCAAGAGAATTAAAATGTGACTGGCTGAAGGAAGTTAGAATATAGTTCTTAATCAACAAAATCAATGTAAAACTGGTACAGTAAAATAATCGATGTAAAATTGATGCAGAAAAATATCTAAAACATACTCGTATTATTGTAAAATGATGAGCCTAACAAATGAAGTTGTGTATTTAAAATAGGGTTAAGAGAATTGATGTGTACAGCCGCTTTTATATGGAGCAAAAGTGGGGAAATGGAACTGTCAATAAACTTGAAATTTGAAGTGTTAGAGTTCAAGTACAATTACGTCTGTGGTGAGCATTTACTGAATTAGGATGTGAGTGCTCCTGAATGCGCTTGAAACAATGTTAATGGTTTTACCAATATAGGTTGAATTCGGATTAACCGAACAGTTAAACTGATAGACAATACATGATTTCAAGACAACATGACTACGAACCTTCAAAGAAAAATAATTATGAACCTTAAACGAATGGAAAGCGACAAAAATGTTTATATTTTTAGATTAAAAGATTTTTATTAACTGCTTTTTAAGAAAGATAGACAGTTTACCGATATATACAGAATTGTGAAGAAGTAGCGGCATCAGTATTGGGAGAAGATCTACGAGGAGGATTTAACCCTATCCTACCCGGGCTATTTGACGCACTCAGAGACCGGGGGGGGGGCCGAATCGGCCCGCGCCTTATAT
>JAUYWV010032786.1:862-16630 GCA_032274565.1 Nematoplana nigrocapitula
TTACAATATCTACCTATCTATATATATAAAATGAAATGTTGTTTGTTTGTTTGGCACTTATTTTTCTGAGCCTGCCAAAAAAGAAGGTGTACAAAATTGTACCCTTCTACAATTTTTTTAAACACTAATGAGTCATTATCACGAAACCGGTACATTTATGTTTTAGGGATGTCTCTTATTACAATATCTACCTATCTATATATATAAAATGAAATGTTGTTTGTTTGTTTGGCACTTATTTTTCTGAGCCTGCCATTTATTTCACTTAAAATATTGAAACCAGTTATTCTCAGCAGTATATGGAATATTTGCATTGAAAATGCCTAAATTTGATTAAAGTGTCTTATGAAAAAATGAATTATGAAGCATTCCAATTTTTAAGAATTAAAATTGACAGTACATTTTAAATATAAATATATGCTACAGCTAATAAATCCTATTCTCTTTTCCTTTCTATTTAAGGCATGTGCTGTGCTGGTGGAAAAGTCAAACTTCCGGAACTTAACCCACCGCCAGAACCCCTCAAAACGCTCATCTCAGGGACCACCAGGGAATCACTTCACTTCTTAAAGTTCATCAGACAATACAACAACTGTTTTCAAATGACGTCGTTCGGTGCAAAGGAAATCACTGTCGGAGCATGGATGCCAACATTCAAGGTCCAAGGACAAGTTTACCACCTGGCTGGATCCCTGTTGCCTCTTCCCAATGAAGCAGCCAAATTTCTTCAAATCTACTTCATCAGTGATCAGCAACAACAAGCAAGGCAACGGTGCATCAACGCTCCGGATGTCAGACAAGAAATTGTCTATCAACTTCAAAATTTCCTTTGCCTCAACAACAATTACGTGGCAAGTTTTAAGATGGTGATTGAACACATGCCCCATGATGATCGTAGAGTTGTCATTCATGCCAACAAGACGCCACAAGGAGGTCATGAACGTCGCTACAACGCTCCAGTGACTAACGAGGTCGCGATTCTTATCGTTGGACAAGAATTCGAAAAGCGCGACATTGTCCTACACAAGCGTGATAATACTCTGATCCGCGTCTCCGAAACTCACCGATCCTACGATCCCCTCCAGTACCCTCTTATCTTCTGGCACGGAGAAGATGGTTATAACTTCAATGTGACATATAGTAACGGCAAGTCAATTTCAGCAA
The DNA here is from genome assembly GCA_032274565.1 of Nematoplana nigrocapitula. Taxonomy (NCBI): domain Eukaryota; kingdom Metazoa; phylum Platyhelminthes; order Proseriata; family Nematoplanidae; genus Nematoplana; species Nematoplana nigrocapitula. Next base: position 2,027 of record JAUYWV010032786.1, read on the forward strand.
TGAACTTCTACGCTTACCGGATCATGATGAGAGAAGAAGAAAACCACATCCTCAAGTATCGGCAGCTGCTAAACCAATTTTTGGTGGACATGTACGCGAAAATTGAAACCGAGAGGCTCACTTTCATTAGACTAAATCAGAAGAAGCTACGAGTTGATAGCTACATTCATCTCAGGGATGCCGTCAACAACGATGCAGACGTGAAAAATGTCGGCAAGCTTGCCATTTTGCCTTCGTCCTACACCGGTGGACCTCGATACCTTCAAGAATATACCCAAGATGCCTTGACTTACGTCAGGAAATATGGAAGACCCGATTTCTTCATTACATTTACCTGTAATCCACGTTGGAAAGAGATCACAGATGCATTGCTGCCAGGACAGGGCTCCCAAGACCGTCACGATCTGACAGCCAGAGTCTTCAGACAGAAGGTCAAAAATTTAATGGAAATAATCAAAAAAGGGTCCATTTTTGGCAAAGTGAGATGTTACATGTACTCCATCGAGTGGCAGAAGCGAGGATTGCCACACCAACACCTTCTCCTTTGGCTCCAAGACAAAATCAGACCTTCAGAAATCGACGAAGTCATCAGTGCCGAAATTCCAAATCCAGACGAAGATCCCAACCTCAACAAAGTTGTGGTCAAGAACATGATACATGGCCCATGTGGACTCCTCAATACAAATTCTCCGTGCATGAAAGATGGAAAATGCACTAAAAGGTATCCCAAGCCATTTCGAGTAGAGACACAAACTGGAAACGACGGTTACCCGCTCTACATGAGGAGGAAGAATAGTCAGGGCGGATTTACCACCACTATCAAGATGCGAGGTCAAGAATTTGAAGTCGATAATCAGTGGGTCGTGCCCTACTGCCCTCTTCTGTCTCGGATCTTCAAAGCCCATATCAACATCGAATACTGTAACTCCGTGAAGTCGATCAAGTACGTCTGCAAGTACGTGAACAAGGGAAGTGACCAGGCCGTATTTACCGTAGAAGGTGAGGGCAGGGATGAGATCACAGAGTTCCTAACTGGCCGGTACATCAGCAGCAACGAAGCAGCCTGGCGAATTTTAAACTTTCCCACCCACGAGAGACATCCGAGTGTCTTGCACCTCGATGTGCATCTGGAGAACGGAGAGCGTGTCTACTTTACGGAAGAAAATGCGATCCAGCGTGCGCAACAACGACCCCGGACCAAACTCACAGCCTTTTTCCTCCTGTGCCAAAATGACAACTTCGCAAGAACCATTCTCTACTGCGACGTCCCAAGGTACTACACTTGGCAAGAAGGCAGCCGTTCGTTTCAACGCCGCAAACAAGGTAATCCGGTGGATGGTTATCCTGGAATCAAGTCAAGCGATACACTTGGACGAGTCTACACTATTCACCCTAACAACGCCGAATGTTTCTACTTACGACTCCTTCTTCATGAAGTGCACGGACCTACATCATTCCAAACCCTCAAAATGGTGAACGGCGATGTGTGCGAAACGTTTCGTGCAGCATGCCAAAGAATAGGTCTTCTGGAAGATGACGCGCATTGGAACCACACCATGGAAGAAGCCACCGTATTACACTTACCCAACAGATTGAGGAGTCTATTCGCCATCTTGATCTCAACCTGCAACCCTTCAGATCCCAGGGATCTGTGGATGAAGTACAGAGATTTCTTGACTGAGGATATACTGCACCGCTCCCAAAGGGAGAATCCTAACCTGGAAATAACATTCTCCGAAAACATGTACAACCACGCTCTGTGTCTCATTGATGACAAAGTTTACGCCATGTGCGGAAAGTACGTTGGAGACCTGGGCCTGCCATCGACGCAGCGTAGCGAAGCCAAAACCTTATCGAAAGAAATTATAAGAGAAACGTCATACAACTCTGATGAGCTCCAAGATTACATAACTGAAAATGAGCCTCAGCTGATCCTCGACCAAAAGGCTGCTTACAAAACAATCGTTGACCGCGTTCAAAGCGAGCAAGGGGGAATCCTCTTCCTTGATGCACCTGGGGGGACTGGAAAAACCTTCCTTATCAACCTTACGTTGGCCAAGGTTCGCCAGCAAAAGAAAATTGCTGTTGCGGTTGCTTCTTCCGGTATTGCCGCCACACTTCTCGCAGGAGGTCGCACTGCCCATTCTGCCTTCAAGTTACCTCTAAATCTTAATAACACCGAAGCTCCCGTGTGCAATATTAGCAAAGGAACAGGAGTGGCCGACGTTCTCAAACAGTGCAAGCTCATTGTATGGGATGAATGCACCATGGCACATAAGAGGTCACTTGAAGCGCTGGATCGCACCTTACAAGACGTCAGAGGAAACACCCACGTCATGGGAGGAGTCACGCTGCTGCTGGCAGGAGATTTCCGACAGACACTCCCCGTTATTCCAAAAGGAACACCTGCTGATGAACTCAATGCCTGTCTGAAAGCCTCGCATCTCTGGAGGCATGTAAAGAAATTGACACTGTCGACCAACATGCGAGTTGCACTCCAAGGGGACACTTCAGCCCATGCGTACTCTAACTTATTGCTGAAAGTTGGAGACGGAGCTTTAATTTCAGATCTTCACGGCCAAATTGACATCCCTGATGGCTGTGGCACCGTCGTCAAGGCAGCTGAGGATCTTATTCAAAATGTTTACCCAAATATTACACAACACTATCATGAACACAATTGGTTGTGTGAAAGAGCTATTCTTGCCCCAAAAAATGACATGGTTCAGAACATCAATCAGCAAATATTAGAACAACTACCCGGACCATCCCGATCGTACAAATCCATCGACACAGTTGTGGAAAGAAATCAGGCTGTAAACTACCCCGTCGAGTTCCTCAATTCACTGCAGCCGCCTGGCGTGCCTCCTCACAACCTCATGCTGAAGGAAGGAGCTCCAATTATGCTTTTAAGAAACCTGGACGCTCCGAGACTGTGTAACGGGACCCGACTTGCTGTCAAGAAGCTTTTCCCACACATTATTGAGGCCTCAATCTTGACTGGCTGCGCCAAAGGAGAAGATGTCTTTATACCACGCATCCCCATAATACCATCTGACTTGGCATTTGAATTCAAGCGGCTGCAATTCCCAGTGCGACTGTCCTTCGCCATGACGATCAACAAAGCCCAGGGCCAAAGTCTTAAGATCGCTGGAGTTAACTTGACGTCTCCGTGTTTTTCTCATGGCCAGCTTTACGTTGCATTTTCAAGAGTTGGCGCAAGTCGAAACCTGTTCATATTCGCACCAAACAAGAAAACCGAAAACATCGTGTACAAGAAAGCACTTCAGTGATATTTCCAGAATATATATGCATATTGGTTCTGTGACGTTATCAATGCATGATCTATTATATTTGTTGATATTTATGTTTATACTTTTATGTATATTAGCGCTAATTTGAATTTGTAATTAACTAAAAATTATAAATTTTAAACAAATAGTGAGAGCGTCAAGTTTAACAAATAAAACTATTTCTCGACTTCAGAGCAAACAGACGTAGATTGGCTTTTTCAATTTTTCAACACAGGGATTACAAAATTGGCATATTTATAAACATAGAAATTTCTTCTTTGTTTATAAAATTAACATATTTTTAAACATAGAACACTATTTCTCATTACTGCCGTAACAGTTGTGTAATAGACTTCCGAACAAAGGGGGGAGGAGAAGAGGGGAGGGTGACGAGGAAGGGGGGATGGGTAGATATAATATATACTTTATTTGCATACTTAATTAACAAATTTTAATTACCCTGAGATGAAAAACAATATCGGAATCACCTACATTGTACATTGTTGCAATAAATTCTATAAAGCTATACATAATTTATGTTTGTGCTATTATTAATTGCCAATATTCCTATATTATTTGGTCTGCTTCCAAAAATATCAAACAGTTGGAATTTATATTCCCAACTGTATAATAGTCACTTTGGAAAATGTGGTCAAACGCACAAACAAACAAGATAGCGTTTATAAGTAAAGATATTAATGAAAGTTTTTGATCTTATTTCACAATAGTATAATATGATTTTATGTCAATATCTATATATGTACTATATATCTGAAATAATATTTCACCGTCAGCGAAGCGACGGGTATCCCGCTAGTTATTAAATATAATGATTTACGGCTCGACTGTGGGGTAAGTTTCTTCCATGCAAAGTTTCGGATCGCTCACCCGGAACAAACAATCTCTGCCCGATAGAAATGGCCATTTCACACCGTTTTTAGCGTCCTTGACATCGACCCTATCCCCTTTACCTCTACCCCGACCTCAGAGGTCGACCTATCTCCCTCTATGTTACCCGCAGGGTAGAGGGGGTCACCCATGCAAATCTTCGGGTCACTGGCACCAACTGTCCGGCAGCCTCCTGCCCGAAACGGCCATTTCACGCTATTTTTAGCCTCCTTGACCTTCTTCTTCTTCTTCCCAAACCCGAAGGCAATCCGCTGTCATGTAGCGGATTAGCATTCCATCTGTGGCCTATTACAGGCCTCGGAGGTCGACCTATCTCCATCTATGTTACCCACATGGCTGAGGGGGTCACTCAAGAAATCCACGCTACTAATATGAAAAGCTTTTTGCGAAGTTGTAGTGAATTGACAATGTAATTAAATGTATAAATCAAACTCTTTCCTTGTCACTCGTTGTATGCTTTAGAATTGCTACACTTTCAACTGCTGTATTCGTGCATTAGGGGTTGCCAAAAGTGGAACAATATCTATACATATACATTATATTATTACATATTTTTAAATATAATGATTTACGGCTCGACTGTGGGGTAAGTTTCTTCTGGTAAAGTCAGAAACAAAATGCGTTGTTAGGTGTCTGGAATGTTGTTTGAGTTCCGAGGAATTTTATTCTTTCTCAACATACATATATTCTTCAACTTTGAATTAAACATTTGTGTAATGCACAGTGTGAATAGAACCATCATCTTCTCCAATGAACAATAAAAATTTCTACCTGATGATTGACAGGAAAATATTTTTAAAAATCCTTGCAAATTTTACCAAGAAATCACAGACAATGACGATGTACTGTACACTAATTTATTTTTTCAAAATGTATTTTAAATGGTATATAGCGTATATATATGGTTTGCTGAGTACTATTGGTTGTTGCATACCTGGCCCCACGTCCCGTTTTTATTGCTATTAAGGCTATTATAAATTACTATTAAACATTGCAAAAGATTGTATTTCAAATTACTGACTACGTGGAAAGAACAAGTATTTCTCAGTATAATCTTATACTCTTTGGTTGCCAGTTAAATCTCGTTGCAAGTCTCAGGCATCCATTTGATGAGACAGTTTTTATTTTGATTTATTCGTAATAGTTTTAAGGTGCCAAATTTATGATGTCTGTTATTGAATTTGAATAGTTTAATGATTTTATTTATTTACAACAAGCAGTGGGTACCCGCGTTGCTGGGCAATGGAAAAGGAGACATGCCTAACCCTACCCTAACCCAGTCCTAGTCTTTTGTTTTATTAATTATTTTTGGTGAGATGCTTCTTTCTGCTCGAAACAGCCATTTCGCACCGTTTTTAGCCAACCTGACCTCGATCCCGATCCTTTGACCTCGACCCCGACCTTGGAGGTTGACCTCGCCACGACCCTTTGTTACCAGCAGGGTTGAGGGGGTCAACCATGCAAAGTTTCGGGTCGCTGGCACCAACGGTCCGGCCACCCACACGGAACAAACAAACTCTGCCCGACAGAAACGGCCATTTTACACCTTTTTTAGCCTCCTTGAGCTCGACTGCGACATCGGAGGTTGACCTCGCCCCCCTATATTACCCGCAGGGTTGAGGTGGTCACCAATGCAAAGTTCAGGGTCACTGGTACCAACGTTCCGGTTGCCTTCTGTTTGAAACGGCCATTTCACACAGTCTTCAGCCTCCTTGATCTCGGAGTTCGACTTATCTTCCCTTATGGTACCCTCAGAGCTGAGGGGGTCAATAATTCAAAGTTTCGGGTCACTGGCATCAACGATCGGGCTGCCTTCTGCCCGAGACGGCCATATCACACAGTCCTCAGCCTCCTTGACTTCGATCCTGACCCCTTGACCTCTACCTCGATCTCGGAGTTCGACTTATCTCCCCTTATGTTACCATAAGAGCTGCGGAGGTCAATAGTGCAAAGTTTCGGGTTGCTGGCACCAACGGTCCGGCCGCTTTCTGCCCGAAACGGCCATTTCACTCCGGTTTTAGCCTCCTTGACCTCGAACCTGACCCCTAAACCTTCGCCTCGACCTCGGAGGCCGAACACACCCCTCTATGTTTCCCGAAGGGTTGAGGGGGTCACCCATGCAAAGCTTCGGGACGCTGGCACCAACAGTCCGGCCGCCCACCCGGAACATACAAACTCTGCACGAAACGGCTATTTTACGCCGTTTTTAGCGTCCTTGATCTCGACCCTGACCCCTTTACCTCTACCCCCTCTATGTAACATTGGGGGTGTGAGGTCGTCCTCCGACGTCATGGTCGAGGTCAAGTAGGCTAAAAACGATGTGAAATGGCCGTTTCGAGCAGAAGGAAGCCGCTCACAGAAAATTTCATAAACAAATTTGCAGGGCACTTCCGAAAATGGGGTCCGGACTAGGGCTGGGTTAGGGTTAGGCATGTACCCAGCAACGCGGGTACCCACTGCTAGTATGATATATGTGTGAAAACGAAGATCAAGCCTAATTTGAATAATTAGCGCAAAAGATGAAAATCATGTATAATAGAGTGATTTTCTGTCAAATAGTCCACAGCGCCACCTGTTAGATCCGGCATCAAACCAGACGAACCCTTTCGGGTCGCTATGCACTCAAATGACCAAGAGGATCCTAACAGACTACTAATTTTGTGAATATGAAGTAGTATAATTTTGTAATTAAATGAAGCAAAAACTTCATTTACACAATAATGTATTTATGATTACTATCCGCGTGAATCGTCAGTAGTTGTTTTCTATTGATTTCTCTCTGCAGGCTCAAGAAAAGGAAAAGGTCTTGAAGATTCATGAGCACAATGCTCACGTCGAGCGTGTCGTGTCGGAAATCGGCGAACAGAAAAAGGAGGTCACCGTCGGCGCTGAATCTGTGTCAGCACCTTGCGATTCCCAGGAGTGACCATTGTGCATAATATACAGTAGATCGATAGCCACACTGAAAGTGTTGGGTGTAGTGAATAACATTTTGTCTGTTGCACTGGATGACCCTGAAATCGGACTATAGGATAGCCGCTTCACTAATTCCTCTCAACTAGATGTAAAGTATTTCCGACGGCAATGCCATCCGTACACCGCACCGTAGAGTGGTGAATCTTTTGATAGTGTAATTCAATGAAGATCTGTTATCATTGGTTTTACATTTCTCATCCAAACACTTTGGCATGAAAAATAAGAGCAGACTGATTTTTAAAAGTGGCGCTTTAGTCAATGCACCAACCTGAACGATCTCTTACATATAGACCTGCGACATCTCCCGGTTTACCTGAAGACCTCCCAGATTTTTTGTTTAATTTTAGGAGAAATCTCCCATTCTATCGATTTTTCTTTTCAATAAGTGTGAACAAATTGTGAGTAAATGAAGGTTTTTGTAAAATAATTCTGGTAAACTTAAAAGCTGTCTGTTTTGTTTTTCAATGCTAAAATCGCAAAGACACATTTCTTTGTATTCTGGCGCTCAATCGCTCAATTAAAAAAGATTTACACGCAGAATTGGGGAGGGGAGATAGAGGTGCTAAAAGTCTCTTGGTTTGAAGCATTTGTATTTGAGTTCTTTCTGTTGTGTCAGGTCGTCTAGATATGGACAGTATTAGAGGTGAATGTGTCCTATTTTTAGTATGTCCAATACATAGAAAACATATCATCGAGCTGTAAAACATGGAGAGTTTGCAAAACTGATTTGCCCAATCGGCGTTCGCTATCTCCTTCGAAACTAACAATCAGAAGAGAGCGCAGAAATTTCCGATTACCACTTTGCGCACACCATGCACTATGTTTCGGCACTTATTTTATGCGGTGCAGTGGTGCTGCTAACTCAGGTTGGTTGTTGATGTGCATGCACACATACAGTACAGTTGTACACAGTCGTATTTGAAGCACAACTATAACAGTGCTTTCCGTTGCACAAATACACTGCATACAAGTAGTACGAGTTTGGTTCTATCTAACTCACCTAAAAATACATTTGTGATAACGTCACTTGGCAATTCCCCTAGCAACAAAAATAGGTCAAGGTCATTTTGGGAAATCCCTTAGTAACTGCCTAGCAACGAAAGTAGGTCGTCCACTAAGAGCGCAACACGTCATAATTAGGTCAAGGTCATTTCGAATTAGGTCAAGATCAAATTTTTAAAATTTTCACACGGGGGAAAGGAGGGCCCCTCTCCCTCCCCTACCTAGGCGAGTGCCCCCCGTGGAAAGTTTTTAAAAATTTCAAATTAAAACAATAAAAAATCGATAAATTCAAAATGTTAAAAATACAAATTTTTAAAACGGCGAATCATATCATCCGACATATCGTTAGAAAGGAATTGACGAGACGAATCGATTGGTACCACCAGATCTAAAATCCGATCAGTGCTTATTGTTTGTATCGATCGATTGCTATTCGCAGACTATAGTACGAAGTTCATTCAGTCTTATCGTGCAGTTTAATAGAAGTGCCATACAGTAAATGACGGTTTCTTTAAGGAGACTCGGGTGAGGGATTCTCGAGCGTAAATTCGTTCAGCGATAATCGATTTTATCGATCGATTTCAATTTAAAAAAATAGTTAAAATACTTTATGCTACTGATATGAACTTGGAAGTAGCATAGATGGATAGGTAATGTCAAGACGAATCAAATGACGTTGGTTTCATTCCATATGATCGAATGGTTACACAGTTATCCACGTTTTTAAATTCCCCGGCGGAGAGGGCGAAATTCGAATTCGCCTGGCGAAATCTCTCGTTGCATTTCCGTCACAAGACAGCTGTGAGTCATCGTTCCTCTTCCCCTCACGCCTTGCTGCATATACATGCGTATATGTTTCGTCCCCAATCAGCAATGTGACTTATAATTTCTCTTCCCCTCGCGTGCCGTCGCTGATCGCACGCACACACACAAATTCTCTCTACACCTTACACATACAAAGCGCAGAGAAGTTCGGTCCCCGTCAGCGTGACGTCATAACGAATAGCTGTGCAGGAAATTCCGTGTATCTCTTATCTTATATAGAGACAGAGATTAGTTGTTTAGTCACCATTTCCTTTTTGTTTTTATCGACTGCAGACGTAAAAGTTCACTCGCTAAATGTAAGTTCCTCCCATGTTATTTTAAAATACGTTAGAGATTTTATTTCTCAGTAAATATACTGTGTGTCTCTTAGGAGGATGATATAGGCTTTATATTTCACTGCCCATATTATTTCTATGCGTAAAATGTTTTAGGAAATTTCTGTTTAATGTTAAAATGACAGCGTTTATCTGCAATAGGAATTTATTAATTTTCTGCTATCTGTGCAATACTTACCTCTCCGCCTCTCTTCGTATACTGATCAGTTTATTTCTATGCGCAGTTTGTTGTCTATATAATGTTAAAATGTTATATAAAATTGAATAGTAATGTTAGCCGGCTTCCCACCGCAGGAAGGGGCTAACAAGTGAAAGAAGTATGAAGTAGCAAACGCAATTTAAGTAAAGATAAAAAGGTGAGGTCGCAACAAACCAAACTTTATTAACACAACACAGCCCACCTAGGGAGACACGCAACAAAGAAGTCAGCTACAAACTGGGCACAAAAACACTCTCTCTGGTAACAACCTAACACGGGACAACAACAAAAACGGCCTACGAAGAGGTTACCGTATCAGTCAGTACTCACAGTCACTTGAACATAACAAAGGAGGCACACAGCACTGATATCTGTCCACAAGATCGTGGGGGTAATTGTGGCCCCAAGGTGATGTAATCCGACCCCCCTAACCGATTTGCAGACCGATAACCACGCCGGCCTAGGAGCTCTAACAAAATAATAACCAAGGCTGGTCAACAGTTCGCGTCTCTCTGTGAATCCTTGTCGAAACTCCTGGTGACAACGTTAATCCCTCGCCCAAGTACAGGCGAACAGTAGGATGTACACGTGAGTTCTCTTCCAAACTCCTGGGAACCACGTTAACCCCTTCGACCAAAAACAACCAGGCGAAACAACAAGAAAAAGACAGTCCTTCACTCCTGCCACAATCTACATCGTCTGTCACACTCTCTGTGTCTCTGTGACTGTGTGTAATGCCGGCCAAATTACATACAAATCTACTGTACAGCAAAACTCCAACCAGCTGAACATAAATTTGAATATAATAATCAATACCGCCGCATCAGTGCAGTCGAACTGACCACCACTCCAACACTCACTGTTAAAAATGGCTGCGTGACAATTCACCGCTAACAAACCAAATATACAAAGTGCCAACAGTAATTTATTTATCTGTCTCTTTTCGCATACTGTTGAGAATATTTCTATATGTAGATTGTAGTAGGAAATTTCTGTGTATTTTTAAAATGATGACGTCCTCAAAAAGCGCTCCATCAACCCTTGCTCCGGAACTCTGCGAACCTAAACGATTGTGTAAATATTTTGTGTATACTGTATGTGCGTAGAACTCACTGGACGAACATTAAATGTGTTAATAAATATTTATTAACTTCAGACATTTGCAAAAGAGGTTGAGGCTTGAAGGAGGAAGAAGGAAATTGAAGAGTAGTCATGGTTTTAACATATATAATACATTCCTTCATATGGGATCTTCCTGATTAAATTTCGTGGAGATAGAAACACCCTACATCGCAGTGAGATCAGGCACTGACCACAGTCATACTGTATTTCCCATTATTGATTTTTTTGATCGATTTGTTGTAACACATTATACGCAAAATCTAAAAAATTTCCATTACTATATGATTCGAACAAAATTTACACATTTGTAAATAATTCATAAAACAGACTGCAAAATTCCAGAATAATCGATCATTAATAAAGTATCAGCTATTTTCAAATTATTTTTAAAAACTATTGATTAATTTGTCAACTATAATGATTATGTACAAGCAGACTTGGAAATTGACATAGAGATTATAATTCGCGACAGAATGCCAAAGAAAATAAACACAACTATTTGCGACCCCAGTCACGTGATGCGCAAGAAATTGAGAGCGCATCGAAATGAAGAAACTGCGTGACAATATCCCGCGAACGCGACTGCAAAGCCCGCGCACCGCGGGTTCCGTTTTAGGGACTTTTATACACTTTTTAGAACTCCCAAATCATAGACGTCATTTAAAACTTGTTATGTAAATGCGAACTGTCAAGCTTCCACGGAAATGGTGACAGCATTCGATGTGAATATTTAGTGCAAGTGGTATTGCTTTGTTTACACATTCAAAGCTAGCGGACGCGTTTACCATTATTATTTCTCACATTATTATTAAAAATAGAAATAGTTTCAATTTATTGACTATATATACATATATATACAGTATATATACACAGTATATATACCTATAGGCTTGTCACAGTGTCTGTATGATGTGTGTGAATGTGTCTGAGATTGCCAACGTGTGCCCAATCCCCAAGACAACCCCTGCAAAGATTGACGTTCTTCGACCGATTTCTCTCCTTCTAAACTACTTGAACGGTTAGTGTTAGAAAGTGCTAAACACCATTTCTTAAAGCACATTGATAATTTTCAGTTTGCTTATAAGCCGCAATCTTCTACAACATGTGCACTAATTCATACGATGGACCGCCTGACAAGTATTATATGGAGGAAGAGGACTCCATTGGTGCCGCGCTGATTTCTCTAGATTACTCAAAAGCATTTCACACGATCTTCCATGCGCAACTACTGCAGAAACTTCAACATTACGACTTTCCAATAGGCTTTATTGTTTTTATCTCTTCATATCTCAGTAATCGCGTCCAAAAAGTGGTCATTGGTAACGACTCATCGCCTCTCGCCCCTATTACAAGTGGCGTACCTCAAGGGTCAATTCTCGGCCCTTATCTGTTCATTCTCTACACAGAGGATTTAATTAATTGGGTTGACTACATGAAATACGCGGACGACACAAGCCTACTCTTTAAGATCACCAAAAATACCACTTTTTCAGATCTGGAGGAGGTATTCAAGAACATCAGCAGAAAGAGTTTATCAGTTAAGTTAATGCTTAACTCCAAAAAGTCCAAACTAATAGTTTTTCCAAAACACCAACAGCACATCAACTTAGTAATTAAGAACGTGGAGAATGTACAGTCCCTGAAGCTTTTGGGCTTGACGATCTCCTCGGACCTCAAATGGACTATCCACATACACGAGATCCTCTCTCGCATGAACAGTAGAATGTATGCCCTTCGTGTTTTGAAGAATGTGTGCAGCGCAAGGCAACTGGAGACCATTTACTGCTCCCTCATTCGCTCACTCCAGGACTATTCTTGTCAAGTTTACGTCGACCTTCCAGCTATACTTGAAAGCCTTGTAAACCAAGTTATCAAACGTTGCCATTCTATCGTTCATGGTAATAATTGTTCGAACTGTGTCCACTTCACTGATTTTTCCATTCGGCGTCATCGGCTCGCTATCGGATTGTACAAACAAGCCGAGTCCAACCAGTTTCATCCTCTCCACCACTTCGTTCCACGTCGCTCCCACCGCACAGGACATTATCACATTACACTTTGTCATACAGCTAGAAGGCAGTCAGCCTTCACAATGTCCATGCCTTTATTCATCAATACTTTGAGCTCTAACGATATGTTGACGTAATATTTTGTTAATAACCAGCTCTGTAATCTGTAATCAGGTTTTTTTGTTTATTTACTGCGCACTACACTTATACTGTTATTCTTGTGATTCCCATTCCAAAATTATACGCTTAATATTATTATTATTATTACGGAGTTTAAATCTAGGCTTGTTAATCTTAATATTCAATCATTAGAATACAGAAGAATTTTTCTTGATATTTGTCTTTGCTATAAAATTATAAATGGTCTTTTTGATATTAATTATAATAATATTTTTTATATTTGATTGTAATCCTTTCAATGTTCGCTGTAATTCTCTTAAAATTAAAGTTCCTTTCTGTTAGTTACTATATTTACAGATCCCATTTTTTAGTTGTCGTGTGCTTTTTGGAATTTGTCTACCTGATGATGTTGTTTCTTCCAAATCTTACACTTCTTGTAAGTACAAACTTGCAAAAGTTGATCTCAGTTCATTTTGTAAGGTGTTTCCCTGATTCTCTGTGTTTCAGTTAATGTTTATGCTGCATGTCAGTATGTCAGGCTACACGGAAGCGTACATGTGTACCTATATTTGGCTATTGTTTTACAATAAATTTCATTCTTTCATTCATCACTCTGGCTGTTATTCTTCTTCTCACGAATATTCGGCAAGTGATTCTGACCCCTTCTGTAAAAACTGTATTTCTGCATTATTACGGCCAAATTCGAACGAAATGTTTGTTGTATTTGACACAATTTCATAGTGTGTGTGTGTGTGTGTGTGTTGTTGTTGTGTTATTTTGAAAAAGTGCAAACAAATCATCCAATTGGCCAAGCAATCCGCGCCCAATGACCCATTGTTGTCCTCGCTAATTAGTCTGAGCGTTCTTTAGACTTGTCCCGAGGATATTTAGTCCAGCATGTCTTCTCCAAACATTTAACTTTATTTCCCCTCACGCGAAGATTGAGTGCGAATGCGAACGAGGGAAGGAGAGGGAGCCGCTCCTCTGTCGGCAGGCTACACTGTCCCCGCGCGAGAATGTCCACAGTAGGTAAATCATCATTAAGTGCCGCCTATCAACACACATACAAACGATGCCAACGAAGCATCCATGCCGACAGCGAAGCAGTCGCCCAGAGATGGAATCTTTTGGCCAAATCATGCGCTCTGTGGATAGCAAACTGATTAAGCCTGTCTTTTTGTTCGGGTGATAAATACCCAACTGTTTGTCCTGAAAGATCCATTTGATGCTTCTCCCCACAAGAAGCGAGAGTCTACGATTGAATGGGAGAAACCGGATGCCACGCCACGCTGGTTCCACTGGTTCCCTCGTTCCATTTCTTCTGACGCTACTAGATACGATAGAAGTGGAGCGAGACTGCTCATTATTCGTGGCTGCAATCCTGACTTTCAACACGCAAACTAATCGGATTATTGATCGGGCCCCACTTTCCGAGTTAGACTATGCTCCCCAATTAAATAGCAAGACTAAAAAATGAGCAAGCCTCTGTTCTTCAGCAGACACTCATCATAAACCAAAATGGCCGCCATAGCCTAGACCAAGTAGTGCATCAATGCAGAGAGTGTCGGAGAGTGGGTTCATATTGAATTTTCGTAAATATATTTTCGTAAATGAAAATTCGTAAATAATTATTCGTAAATGAATATTCTTATAGAAATATTCGTATATAAATAATTCGTAATAAATAAATGTTCGAAACTATTTTATTCGTAAAGTTTTATTCGTATATACTAATTCGTAAATAATAATTATACATATAATATAATTAAAAAGTTTATTTAGAAAATATAATCATTCTGAAAGCGTCATTCAAC
>JAUYWV010032897.1:0-16627 GCA_032274565.1 Nematoplana nigrocapitula
CCCGGCCCAAGCCCAAACCAAGCCAGCAATCAAAACAAAACCTGGCCTATGTTACCCGCAGGGTTGAGGGGGTCACTTATGCAAAATTTCGGGTCCGTGGGACCAACGGTCTGGGCGGCAGATACAATGATACAATGGTGTAAATCATTTCTGAAACTTAGTCTATGTCTCCGTTCGTTGGTAAAAAACCGACCACGCATTAAGCAGTGTGATAGCCTGAATGTTTAGATCTAACTTGTACTCCAACCTACGGGATTTCCGAATGTGTCATGCCTGATAAAAATATTCAGAGATTGTTGCAAAAAGATATCGATTCTGGCGAAAGAACTGTGTTTTAACATATTTCATTACAGTTCTGTCGCAGTTTTGATACTTGAGTTTATTTTGGAGACGTAATTTATGGTTATATTTGGGTGTAACCGTGCATCAGACTGGCTGTATGTATAATTTGATTATTTGTGGGCGTTGGTTGACTAAGAAGAGTTTACTCCACTTGACCTAGAACTAAGACTGGTATGTAAAGTAATTTATTACCGGCGTGTTAAATTATGAAGTTTGATATCTGGAAACTTTAAGGGATTCGACTATGATAGAAATCTTTTTTTAAATTGCTGCTAGACAAATGATGTTGCCGATTAATATTTCTGGCGTTTAATTTTGTCTGCAGAGTTCATCACTATTCACTCTTGATTACTATAGTGATGCCACAAAGCACAAAAATAGATGCTGAGAATTACCAGAAAATGCATTGATCATTAATATCAAAGTCATCAAGAAAGATAGATTATACAGGTTTTTATTATATGATTAATAGTTTTCGGTTCATAGTCCATACTGACATTTGAGGCTATACAGAAATCCGATGACCTACTGTTCAAGATGAAAAACAAATCACCTAATTGGAAAAGAATTACTCAAACAATAATTATTACGTATAAGTAGTTTTTGTATTTTTAAAAATTAAATTTGTAAATTGTAAATTATACACATGAAAATCAAAAAGTAAAACAAAATTTATACTCTCATATCGTATATATATTTTATTAAATACGCATACTTCTCGCGTAATCTAGACAAAAAATGGTGGGAAATGTTTTATGTGATTCGAAACTAATTTCCACTAAATTACAACATGAAGAATAATGGTTACACTGTTGCTGGTACTTAGTAAAATACTTTTATGTTTAATTCCACCAAAAATTACTTTAGAAATAATCGAAAGGATCTAATTACACACAAAAACATGCATTTTAAAAATAGTCACATTGGTTTTATTCAAATAATAATTTTATCTCCATAAAAATACATTTAAATGGTCACATTGCTCGTATTTAATATAATAGGTGTAATTCCGCCAAAAAATGATATTAGAAAATATTCGCAAAAGTTACCTATCGTTAATTACTTTTTCAACCATTTCATAATCGTCTAAATGATCTTCCTTGATTTACTATGCTCAAATATCGAGAATAAATAAAATATTGAAAACGGACAACAGCTTGCTATAAGTTTATACAATAACTGTCGTTTTTTGTGTCTGTCTACTCAGCTGTGATTTTTGGAGTAAAATTATTATTTCAATACTGTTGCTAATTTTTTTCGACATGCATACCGATAATATCGAATAGACAGGAGAGTTTGATTTCTTGAGTTTCTGTTTGGTTTTCGTATAATTTCCCTTAAAATACAAGAGGAACATACAAGGTGGAAGAGCTGCTAGAATACGAGCTTACAGGCAGCGGGTGAAAACTGTAGGCGCTCTAGGCAGGTCAATTTATCGGATTGATGTATAACAATTGTCTATCCCTCACATCAAATTGTTGGATAAGTACTATAACAGTTGGCTAATATGTTTTACAATTAGTTTCAAAAATGGCAAAAACACAGCAACAAGGTGACGACGGTACATATGACGAATAAAATAATATCAACCATGGTAATTGCTAAAATATTCAGTGAATACCATTATAACATAAAAAATTTCCTGATCCACTCAGATGAAGGTAGAAACGAAGGCAGAAAGTGCTCGCGGATGAGTGCATTAGCGATTACTATTTAGTGAAGTTCTTAAATAGTCAAAACAGCATGTTTGCCGGTGTTATATAGTTGTACTCTGCGAAAGTTAAGCAGCAATAATATCGTACACGTTAAGGGTTACACATTCATTATAGAAAAAAGCGGAATCGTATTTTTTCCTCTACCATTTCTTCATCCAAAATCAAATTTCGCCGTCTACCCTATAGCTACCGCCTTACCTATATGCACAAATAATTATTCACTATTTGCTAGCTGCTTTCCTCCTACCGCTTTTCAGGGCCGATTTCTCCCACTGATCCGCTGCTCTTTCGGCCCATCACCTCTCTAATTGTAGTCCTCCTCCTCCCAGTTATGCATCGACTGGTAGAGGCCCTTTATTTCTACCACTATAGAAATCACCAAATTCGGTGATAAACCTGGACCGGCTCATGTGCCTTAATAAGTTATATAGACATAAACCGTTTTCCTGATATTTATATATCACAGTTT
Source organism: Nematoplana nigrocapitula (assembly GCA_032274565.1). Classification (NCBI taxonomy): domain Eukaryota; kingdom Metazoa; phylum Platyhelminthes; order Proseriata; family Nematoplanidae; genus Nematoplana; species Nematoplana nigrocapitula. The sequence goes on from JAUYWV010032897.1 coordinate 2,527, forward strand.
AGTCTTCAAAATAAAAAACCAAACGCTTCTGATTAAGTTAATGGGTAATCAAAACAGGAACATTAACGCATATTCTGTTTTCGTCGACGTGTATTTCCACTTTAATAGCTATATGTCGCTTATTGAGACCTAAAAGCGTACGGGTCGTTTGATTTCGAAAACATTTTCTGGAGATTATGGTGTATATTAGGTCACTTCTTCATGTACGCTAGACAAACCATCGACGTGATCACTCACTGACGAAAGCTGATTAGCGGGAGTCTTACAGAATAGCCTACCACAGTTTCTTTCATTAAATCCAGTTAGTTACATTGAGGTCGCTGACACCGGAAGTCGCATTGCGTCGTCTGAACAATGAGCCGACTGAAATACCGGTGTCCCGCAATTCGACTAGACCGGGGTCGGTTTCGTTACATGCCCCGACCTGTTCCAAAATTCATCCCGAATTAAAGAGAAGCCAAAACCGGCCACATGGATAGATACAGCACACTGGCGTGAGAGACTTCTGCCGCGCATGGGCAAGTTATGCTAGAATATTTTAAACTATGTCCATTTCGGATTTTCTGGTCTTCCATTGCGACGTTAACAGGAATAGCTCAGTCAACTATAAACGTTACTTGTACCACGAGTTTCCGTGTAGCCATGACATTTGTGCCATAGTTTTCTGCACGTAAAATATACCACTTCTGTTTTCATTGATTCATACAACTGCCGGTTGGCAGTTGAGATGAATATTACTTATATAGGCCCAGGCCTTTTTTGCCAAGAAACTGGGTGGGCGGTTGCCCACTCAGTGATCCAGATTGCCCACCCAGTCTAACCTTCCATTATGACACCTACCTGGGTGTATTTACTATAGTCATAGATAGACTAATTGCTGCAAAGGCTGACACGTTTTGCCCACGTAGTGCAATACCATTAAAAACGGTCTGTGAAGGCCCGTAAACAGGTCCTGAAAACAGATGCGGCCAAAACTCCCGAATTTACTCCCCCCTCGTACACCAAACATACGCCTCCTCAGTCCCCCAAACCTACATCAAGTGACGGTAAGAACAAACCCTACTCGTGCAACTTAGAATGAAAAATTGTAAGGTCCTTGGTAAATTCAGGCGACGTGTATAAGTCTCTCCCCCGACAAAAGGTGTAGATGGATTGAGGCTGAGTCAGTTGACCATAGAAATGAAACCTCAGAGGTCCACTCAGTTTGTTACTGACTGTCTGACGGTGTTGGGCAAAGTACAAGAATGAAGAACGAATGAGTGAATGACGCTGTGTGACTTTTATCTGTAACTTTCCTCTTCTTTCTTACTGTCTATAATTTTTTATCGTTCGCCGCCCCCTGGAGAAAACAGGGATAGTTACGGGCGTGTTATATGGTTTCAGTTCAGTTGTGTGTATACACGCATTAGTACACAGCGATACTCTACCACATATGCGAACAACTAAATTAATTGACAGTCCAAAAAAGTGCCCCATAAATCCTGTTTGCCGTCATTTAAGCGTATACAAATTGGTATGCGTCAACACAAGCACACACATATTTAACGATCAGCCACTGGCAGAATCTTACCGCAGTTCCGAAACAACTGTATGCGTACTCCAATCCGAATATTGTAGTTCCTCGAAAAGTTCCTTGCAAATGGACAAGATGTAAAGTCTAATGATAAAAATAGACTGATCTATTACAATTGCCACTAACAATGCCATACTATTATTTACACTATGGCGACTAAGTATATTAACACATTTTGCTGCAAAGTACATAAAGTCAGTCAATTTATTTAATCCTCTAATTTATGCATTACTAACAAATATTTGAAAAACAATAATCAACATATGATACATGCATAATAAACACATCAAAATTTACGGTTTTCGCATTTTATTCCGTTGGCATCTTGTAAACTCTTTATTTGATTTTATTTTTCTCTGGTTGGTGGGGATTACCCGACCCCTTCCAGAGGATGGGGGGGGGGGGGGGCAGCGCGCGGCCGCCGAGGCCCAGTAACCGGCCGTTTCCAGAGGTCTATGAGGCTACCGTCTCACCAAAGATGGCAAGGCGGAGAGCCGAAGAAGAGGGACAAGAAAGAAGCACATGATAAAGGTCCTGCTGGCCTTCTCCGCAGGAAGTGCAAGAGAGGGAATCGGATTGACCAATTCGGTGGAGGTTGGATTCAAGGAGGGTGGAGTGCTCGTTGCAGCGTGGGCGCGAAAGCTCGCAACGGGAAGAACGGGGAAGAAGAAGCTCACCCAAAGAAGTATTTCAAATCTGGTGGTCTAGAAGTTTGTTGCGAAGAGTAGACCGCCAGTGAGAGATTGCACCGTTGAAAGAAGAGGTGGCGCCGGTCTTGGCAAAGGAGTCGCCCCTGTCATTGTCCCGAAGGGATGAGTGCCCCGGAATCCATTAAACGTTTACCGTTACACCCATGCCATCGAGGCGTTTGATAGAGTGGAGGTTGGAAGTGTGAAGTAAGGACGGCCCCGAGTTCAGAAGGGATAGGGATGAAAGAGAGTCCGAGAGGACTCTGATGGAGGTGAACCAGCAGATATCTCTGTGCCCAACCGCCCAGGTCAGGGCCGCGCGGATGGCTGAGATCTCCGCGATTAAGCGATGAAGAGATCATTGCTCTGGCCGCACAGGTTGCATGAGATCGTTGCGCCAGCACTGCCCTTTCCGTGCCAGCTAAACACAGATCCGTCGGTCCACACTGTCAGGTGACAAGGGGACAGCTCATTGAGATGAGCGGAGGCCTCGGTAAAGCGAAGGTGGGGAGAGTCAAAGAGTGTGCATGGGATAGAAAGAGAGAGATTGACGGTGAGGTTGGACACAGGGGACCAGTGTGGGATAGGGGAGATGAGACCAAGGGGTTCGCGAGTGATGAGATGAGTGATAGGGAAATGGCGCCAGGAAGAGCGACACAAGAGATGCTGGCGCGAAGGGGATGTCGCAAGACCAGAGAGCAGGTGGTAAGAAGGGAAGCGACGAGCTCTGTCGAAAGTGGAGAGAGATTGGTGGGTGAGAGAGATGTTGATGGGCGGAATGCCTGGTTTCAGGTGAAGGAGAGGGGTAGGAGTAGAGTCTACTAGAGGGTAAGCCTCCAGAGATGTTCCTGCATGCTTGGTTGTGGGCGGTTTCAAGAGGGCGAAGGTTGGACTTGCAGGCAAAAGGGAACCAGGCTGGAGAAACATAGGTAAGAGTAGAGCTGCGGGCGAAGGTTTTGTAGACGAAAGCTAAAGACTATTTAGAAGGGCTCCAAGACCGGTGGGAGATGACTTTGAGAGCTTTAAGGCGAGGGAGGATTTTGGACCGAAGTTTAGAAGTGTGGGAAGAGAAAGAGAGGGTGCGGTCAAAGGTGACGCCCGGAAAAGTAGGGGTAAGGTTCAAGGAGAGAGGGGGGCCGTTGAGAGAGGAGTGGTTGGAGGTGGACTTGACGAAGGTCCATGGAGAAGAGAGACCTCACATTTGGAGGGGTTGAGCGAGAGGCGCCATTCATCAGACCAGGTTGCTATGCTGTCCAATGCCTCCTGGGCTGAAGATGTCGCCGTACTTACAGAACTGTGTGAGGACCAGATAGCCAGGTCTCTGGTAGTGTTAAGTGTCAAACAATTTAAGAACTAAGAAGTATTTGCATTAAAGTCAGTTAATTTTGTGCCATTTTAGCAGTCAATTAAGTACTAAACTTTGTTTCTAAAATAGTCACTGTGTTCGCACATTTATAAAAGCGATTTAGAATTTTTGTTTCAGAGGTTTGGAAGTTTCTTCTTTTTCTGTAAACTATTACCAATAATGGTCGGTGTTATTGCAAATTAAGTAATAATACAACTAGTAGTAGTAGTAGTAGTAGTAGTGTGTACAATCGTATAGATCTTAACTAGTGTGATTTAGTCGTATAAAAAGTACAACTTATATACTTACAACTTAGACGTAGGAAGATTTTAACAAATTACTCACATGATATAAATCGGTGGATTTTCCGTTTGCCGTTTGTGGCTATGGCGTACGGCAATATCTGGCCCAGCTGAGATTCAATTATCTTATAATAAACTCAGCTATGCCAACATCTTGCCTCTCGCTATAAGCCATTAGTCGATCAGTTATAAACCTGGCGATGTTCGCCTTTAAAAAGTGTATTTTACTGTTGCTAGTTACAACCGCTCAGCATTGCACACCGCGAAACGAAAGATCGCATACTGAACACTCGCCTGCATCCTCTGATCTCCGATTCTCGCTGCAGTCAGGTTCATCTTAAATTCGATGAAATTATTCGTTCGTCATTTGTCACCTATCATTAGTTAGGTAAACGTTCGAATAAGCGTTGGTGTGTTCTGGTTGGCTAGAAGCTGTGTAAATAAATCCATGCTTATCGACAGGCAAAGCAGATCTATTTTGATTGGCTAACACACATGTCCTGGGTACTGACGTTAAACTACATCCGCACTATTAGAGAGGTAGCACAGCACCTTACCCCAGAAAGGGCCCCTTGGTAAAGGATATGTCCCTCCTGGCAGACCTGGTCCTCCTAATATGTGTGGTACAGTGGTACTGTACTGCTTGTGGTGCCTAGTCTTGCCAACACGCAAGAATAGGCTACCTGCTGCCTTGTAAGTTATGCCTCTTCAGGCAAACGCTAGGAGAAGGCAACTCCGACTTCAAATCCCCCTGCTGCCTTGTAGGGCATGCCTCTTCAGGCAAAGCGTAGGAGAAGGTAACTCCGACCCCAAATCTAAACCGCAGTGCCAAGCGTGGCGAGTACGGCTCAACCCCCTAGATGAGATGCATCAATAGAAATTGGCCCTCAGTCCCCAGCGGCCCTGAAATCTCAACCTACGGCAGCAGCGGAGTAACCAGGGGGGCCCAGGGGGTCCGGACTCCCCTTAGAGATTTTCGCGCATATTTCACTATATTTGCGCCTATTTCGATAACAAAGTTATACTTGATAAAACTAAATAATTTCACTCAGGTCGCCTATATAGCTATTTCGATAATAAAGTTACACTAGATAAAACAAGACAATTTCACTCAAAATGCCTATTTCGATAATAAAGTTGTCCTATAGATAAAACGAGGGAATTTCACATAAAATGCCTTTTTCGATAATAAAGTTATACTATAGATAAAACGAGATAATTTTACTCATGGCGCCTATTCGATAATATAAAGTTATGCTAGATGACACGAGGGAATTTCATTTTTTATAAAGTGATTATCGTATGAGTTTAATGATTTCATTCTAAATGGATGCTTACTAGTAGTATAGTATTTCTACGCTCTGCCCCAATGTGTCTGAACACGTTAAACCCCCACCCACCTCCACCCCCTGCGCACGCTATATAAACAGACAAGAGTGAGAGAGAAATCATTTACCGTGTTAACGTGACCGAAGACACACCGCTCTCCATATCTTTGACAGTGCAACAAACTCTCACGAACTTATACAAGCTTTTCAAATCCTCCGAATCCTCTATTACGGCTTTTATTTAACAATGGAAATTATCCAGGTATCCAAACAACTTCCTTCACTCCAAGTCGGACCGATCAACGTCTGTAAGACCAACAGACAGTCAGTCTACCTACTGGGCCTCAGTTCAACGAAGGGCAATCATCTTTTGCTGAAGACCAAACCCTTCTACTCTTCGACTGGGGTGCTTGCAGACAAAATGCTCATACCCTACCCCATTCGTGGACCGGAGCTCCTCATCGAGGAAATCGAGAGCGCAGTGGCCCCCTTGGTGGCCGACTTTATGCGCACGAACCCAGTCATCATCCTGGAGAAGCTTCGCGACGCCTACTTGATCAATCCTCGCATGAGACCGACAATTCGAGGGAACACCTGCTGGTTAAAACTTGCGCCTCAGTGCAAAGTTTACGACTGGGCAGGAAGCCAGATGCAACGCGCCTACGAGATTGGAGCGAGTACCAGTGCCTCATATAGATTGAAACCATCTACCTGGGACCACATGGTAATACTGGCTACCAAGCCAGCATTCAGCTATGCGTTGTCCAGGTCAAACAACGACTGCTGCCAAGGGTGTTGGATAAGTGCCTTCTAACTCGCCGAGACTCAACCACTCTACATTGGTGACGACGAATCGTAATACATAGTATTTTGTAAAACTATATAAGTGTTCGCTTTGATTCAATCTCTCATTCATTATCAAAGACGACTAGCGAACGGACGTATCATGCCAGCTTGTCCCTACTGTTTGGAGGACGAGGAGGAGTGAATTTGCGACGATGAGGATGCTTGCCGCTATTGCACACTTTCACAGTGTTGTTGAGATGACAACGATAATGATGACGATTATTAATTGCAACTGTGAGTATAAAAACAGTCTTTATTTTTTTATTTTTGCTTTTTATTCATTCGTGTTTAATACCCTCTACCGTACGGACGTCATGAACGGCATTCATTCTACAAATGATAATGCAATACCGACGATGGCATTAGGTCTGTTAAAGAAAAATGAGCAACCGCCAAACACTTACGTGATTGAGTTGAGCAAGCCCAGTGTTGTCAAAATAAACCCACACATATAAAAATCCGTCTCCAAACGCCAATCTACCGCCTCAAGTATGGACGGAACCGAGACGACGAAGGGGGGATGATCTTCCACATCGACGATGACGACGAGTACAGCATTACATCTGCGCAATCGAGTACAATCTCGAACCCATGATTCCTCCATTTTTGCACGCGATTGACAATGCCCCAATGGAATTGAAACACATGGACCCCGGGGCTTGCATCTGTCCAACCTTCGCCCATGAGAAGAGCATCTTCCTCAAGACGAGCATTGACGTCAAAGTGTTCGATTGGCTGGGCGGTCCCGCGGAGACGCTTGACGAGGGCGAGTATCAGTTTATTCTCCAACTCAGTGGAATCTACCTGGGGCCACATGAAGGCACGGACGCTCAAGCATCACTCCAAATACGAATCAGTCAAATTCGATACAAACCAATGAATTTGAAGAACCCTTTCGCATTCTTCCCGAGATACGCCTACAGGTCGCCGCTGAAGAAGAGGAAACGAGACCCTACCAATTTATTTGACTGGATGCATGCCGACTATGACTCTGAGTAACTATAAATAATATGGGTGTTTTATAAATTTTATGATGAGCTGTTCTCTCTATCTTAATTTTGATGGGAGAGAGTCGAACATTCTTGAATTGGGAGGCATTATTTGGAATAGAGAAGAGTGGAAAATTGTACACTCATTTATTTACTATGGTAAAGTGATAGATTTTGAAGACTATATAAGGGGCAAGCGCTGATGTCATGGCTTACACATTTTTGAAGTTCACGATCAATGGCAAATGAAAAATAAGTTTATGTTAAAATCGTATTAAAATATTTTGAATTACGATTTCAAGAGTTGGAGGGTTTTATATGGTTCAGTGTATATTTCTACTGAATTGTTGAAAATTTCAGTAAATAGGTTAATATTTGTTAATTTTATTATAATTTAAGTGTTCCCAAAAGGGGTATATTTAATGAATGTAGTGTTGCATTTTAAAAAGATCAATTTTTAAAAACTAATTATTTCATAATTGCCATTATTTAAGGTATATGTAATTTACATCACAGTTTATTAATAATAGTTTATAGTACTAAACAATACTAAACAATACTAACAATGGTATGTATAACATAGCTATGTAAGTCACTAAATTCGAATTAGGAAAACTTTGAATGTGTTATATTTTTCTGATAGACACAACATCCTCTATGTTATGTGCATATACTATACAAATTATACGACAAACCTGATAGAATTTCGTAATTATCCGTTTGTAACAATAATTGTAAAAGGATATGTGAAAATAACAACAGTAAGTTAAAAGAAAAAATAATTATGTTGAATTTACTAAATAAATATAATTGTGTAGTGTCCGTAACGCCTAAAATAAATATTGTCATATTTTCACAGTTAAGTATTATACCATCTTAAATAATTGTAATTATTAAACCTAGTATACTGGAGATTAAATCATGAATACACAAATTAATCTATATTGATTCATTGTGGATTCATGTTTATATTTTGTGATACGGACACTACACAAATCGTGTAATTTGTGTAGTGTCCGTAACACAAAAACTAATATTTAATCAAATAGATTATTTGTCAATATTCTCATAATGAATGGATAGAAATATATGTTCATTTTGATATAACTGATGTTGTCTTTAATAAAATCATCTTTAAAACTTATTATACTAAACAAAAATGTAAAAAATGATTATAGTAAAACTATGTTTTTACTCAATTTAGTTATAATTAAAAGATGCGCTGTAAAATCTTATGGGTAGCCTACAATTGATTTATTTCATGTAGGATAACAAATAATTATCTCAATAAACGCAAAAATGAAGTAAAACATACATATAATGAACAAATTTAGATAACTGATAATTTTTTTAAATATGTAGTGTCCGTAACACAAATTACTATTATTTAATTGAGGTAGGCCTATTATTGTTATTTTGCATAAAAATAAAATAATATTGTATAATAACGTTACTATACTACATTTTATAAGTATGAGTACGTATTTTCATCAATATTATGATTTATAAACATTATTTTTGTAATTATTGCTATTCATTATGTAGTATCCATAACGCCCACATATATTTAGAAAAGCATATTCAAGCAAAATATAAGCATATTTTAATATTTTCAAACAACAATTTTGAAATTCAAAGATTAGAATGTTTCAATTCGTTCTGTATATTATTTATTCTATATATATTGTTAATAGAATGTATAATATATGTTTTAATATATTGAGTTTTATATAATATAGCACTGTTAAATGAATTTTGTAAAATAAATATATTTTAGTATTTTTTTGGTTAATATTAACATCGATTAGATAATATTAGTTTATATTTAATGCAAAAAGTTGTATAGCTACAATATTAAATCAATTTTTTAGAAAACTGTAGTGTCCGTAACACCACCTATTTTTAAAGCATATAATTTAATTTGTACAGATATATGCTTATCAAATATTATCATTATATATTATTTCTTATACTTCAAGATGTTTGTTATGATAAAAAACAAAATTCCTCACGAACAGACTGATCAAGTTATTTTACAATACAAAAACTATATAGGCGAAACTGCCATTTTTCCCATCGTAGTGGTTTTGTAACCTTTTGTGAATAAAAAAATAGTTTTGGTTCATTTTTCCTCAAATTCGTTGAAAGTCAGTCTACTGTAGGTATATCTCTCTATCGAGTGTTCTGCTATTGTCAAGCAGATTCACGCTTATGGCATCTATCTTCTCCACTCCGTTCGATTTTCTGCTTTATCTTTTAGAATTTTATATGAATTTGTATTTAATTCTGTTAGCAGTGCTCTGTTCACAATTGTCATCATGACATGATGAGTGTTATGTTTCATGGAAAAGCTTCGGTTGAAAGGGGTTTTCCGAATATGTGGTAACTTGTGTATGTCTAGAAAGATGTATGATCACAGATGTAAGCTCTTTTATCATGTGTGCCGAACTTAGGGGTGCTTTTTGAAAGCTGAGGGCAGCCCCCCTAAATTTTCCATTCAAGAAAGAAATTTAATACACATTTTTTAAAAATGTATTATTATTTTTAACGAAATAATATATTACATGACTAGTACTACATAATTACAATGATTTATAATTACTTTAATTGCTAAAGTTTTACCTATAATAAACGAATATGAATGGATAGGGTAGTAACTATACTATGCATTTATATAATGTTACTATTCGTACATGTGTTATTAAATTATTTATATAACGTGCTAATGGAGATAGCTATCAAAATTTGATTTATAGATATGGATTTTATTCTTATTCTTATTATCTAAATTTCAATTGAGAAAAAGTCAGTTATATTTGGGTAATTTTGTTTAAAACTTTGGTGATTGAAGCTATGTTAGATAGGAAAAATTGTTTTCTGAACCTTCTTATGAAAACTGAAATTTGAAATTGCGCGTAAATGCCCTTGCCATTCCATATAAGACATATTGTACTGTAGTTCAATGTGCCCGTCTGCCTATACCTGTCTCCCTGCCTATAAAATGTATAATACTGTTCTAGTCATCCATCCCACTATAATAGGCGCACTTTCTTAGAATTGTCAAATATCTTTTACAGACCAGGCACAGTATACACGCGTTAAAGTATGTATAAAAAATGTATGTATAAAAATAACTGTACAAAATGTTTTTCAGGTTTTTAGAAAGTTCGGCGGCCATGTTGATAGGGTTTTGTTTAGATTTTGTTCACTTTTTATTGCCATAGACATTTTGATTACAATAAACATTTTCTACAACAAGCATTTTTGTCATTTACTCTTTAAATAGTAGTCTTGATTTTCAATTATCCGCAGGTGCCATGCGGGCATATACTGTACTGATTGTATCGCATAGTAATTGCTGACAACTTTTGCCAAATTTTAAAAGAATTTTAATGCTGATCTTTTAGTGGTATATAGACACAGATCAACATTATTCAACCCTGACTGGTTGACGAATGCATAAATACTTCAGAATATAAATTGGGTGAGAATGCACAAACGGCCATTTTTGTAACAGAATATGTCCTGGCGGAAACTCTCTACTGTATATAAGCGACAAACTGTGCCTCGAAATCGGCAGTCGAATTGAGAACAACTTTGGTACAAATTTGCCCATCCGCTCTCATCCCACTTATTATTTATTTATTTATTTATTTATTGCGTGCTTGAGTGTGTGTACTTGTGCGTGTAAATGTTTTTCTCTTTTTGACCCATAGCAGTTGGCTGGCTTGACAGCTTGGCGATAAGATGGTGTCAAAAAATTAGGTCATTCATGTTTACCCACTGTCAATAGGCGAGGCCATCTTTCTGGCCATCAATTTTCTTCCCTTATCTTCCCTCCTCGCCCTCTCCCTGAACCGTTTATCTATCGCACACGCGGTACGATCGAGGTCAGATAAATTATTCGCTAGAGTGAAACCTCCATAGGGAGTTTCTGCACACCGTATTTCCTTCTGTCGTGTCTTTTTAGTTTTAGAAAATTATAACGCTTTTTACATCATACTACTACTTAGTAGTATACTAAACTATATTCTAAGATTTTGAAGAATAGATAAAAGTGTATGCAGAGGAGGAAAGAATTCGGTGAAGTGTTCCTTCTAAGAAAATACCAGTGGAGTTCTGGAGAGTGCCGGGACAGAGAAATTTCAGAACCATTTGCGTGCAATGTACTTAAATTCACAAGGGGAAAGTGCAGGTTATATGGTTGGATCAGGCGAAAATTCCTCAAGGGGATCGATGTGTTGACACGCCCCCCAGACCGGGTATAAAACAGGCTTATAATGCTGTAGAAAGTTTGTATATCGCTTGGGTGTGTACTGCTGTCTTATATACGGTTTAGCATCCCTTCTGAGACACTTTGTATGCCCAAGTTAGATGTATCTGCCAGCACGGCCTCTCAGAGGAATCCGTGTCGGTGGACTTGTATCTGAGGGATCTCCGACTTCCCGAACGCGACCCTCTGTACAACAACAACAACAAGTATCCCCAATTCGCTTTTTCATGTTGATGGAGCTGCCCAAATGAAGCACAAGCATTGTTCTCCAGAGCTGAAAGTCTGTGGGTGACCTAACGGTGATCGAGGACAATTATGAGAAGACAAGTGTTTCAGCAGGTGTCTGGCTTTTAAGTCGAGTAAGGTTTGATCACTCTCTTTACGTGGTGGTTCGACCATTGAGAAAGCTTTAACCATTGAGTAAAAGATCCCTGTCATCAAGGTGGTTTGTGTGCAGAGGTTGTGAGATGAAGTGAAAACAGAAGAGAGAGCGTGGACATCTCGAAAACACATGGTGCTCAGTTAATGACCCAGGCTGCGGGTTTTGTTCTTTATTCTCTACTAGGCAATACAATGCTTCCTAGTGTTCCATTTACTAGCGGTTACAGATTAACAATCGAATTTTAGTATTTTGTCAGGCGAGAGAGAGAGAGAGAGAAAGTCCAAAATGGGATAAAAACATTTCGTTTGGTGGTTATTTTGCAGGTTGACGCCATAGAAGACATGATCGGATTTCCAGATTATATCTTCAACATTACGGCACTTGACGATGAATATAAGATGGTAAGTTTGGGAGGATTTCCACTATACTGCAGGTATTTCTTATTCTGCCCCGTTTATTTGTCGGTTGTGGTTATGGTTCAAATGATGTTTAATCAAACGAATTTTCTTTCGAAGTTTACTAAAGTTTGTGATAAAATATTCTGTTACTACTAAGAGTAGTATATTTAGATTTAAACGTTATTATTACAGATGCAAATAATCTTTTGTATCGCACTTCTTATTCTCAGAAATATTTCATCAGAAATCGGAGCTGGGCCAGCCAAATTTAGATGGTGGGACATACTCGGGGTGTGGGGCCATTATCCTCTCAGCCAATGGGAGCTGATTTTACCACTGACACATTTTGCAGCTGATGCACTCTCTAGCCCCTGCTTTCTTTATGACAGGCCGGCATACAATTTATAAATGACACGGTAGCTTAAATTAAGTTAAAACAATCTCTGGCCCGGCCCTGGCAATAAAAAGTTACTCTAGTATGAAATGGCCCGTCGCCTCGCATCGCAAAGATAGTGCAGTGATTGTCTTGTGCGTCGAGGAGGCTCGAGCGGCGGTCTGCAATGGATCCCGCGAGTTAGAAAGGAAGTCGGCTCAAAGTTGAATAAATGGGTGACAACTATCCATGCTCCTGCTGGGATAGGACAGCTACATAGTGATTCAGGAAACTGAAGAAAAAAAGTTAATCGCTTAAAGGTATTTTCTGTTAATTGCATAATTTAAACGATCTTTTTGTGGCAATTCATTTCAAAAACGCTTTGATTTTCTGCGCAGTGAAATTTAGCTGTGTATTTCATAAATATAATCTATACAGTATAGCTTTTTTCAATTTGAGCACAATAAGTTGATGTCATTCGCGAATCGTGAATTATTAGTCTTCTCCAATTGCTGTCTGCTGCCCTTCAGTACCCGTTCAGTTATGGATACCTTCTCGCTTTCTCACTCCTGTTGTCGCAGTGTTGCCATGAGTCAAGTAGACATATATATTAAAGAGAGCATATCTTTGTTAACCTAAAGTTTCACCTGATAGGGAAGAATGCGCTTCGCAAGAGGCTGACATGTTTTTTCAATTTCTTTTTTTAGCAGTTGTCTTCTATATATACAGATGGATTGCACTTTGATTCGCTAAGTGTCCGTATATGACTAAATTTATCCAGTGTTGGAACTGCAATCCTGCCCCACACTGTCAATTATTGTAGTTAAATCAAAGTGTACTGTGTGATTGACAAGCACAGAATGATCCATATGATCTACCGGTGGCATCCTTGCTTGTGGGCGTTCCACCAACGTGTGATGAGAATAGCCCTAGATCACTTTGATGGAGGCGCAAAGATTGGAGGTGGAGCTGTGCCAAATTTGACACCGCCTTGCTGAATGCGAACAAGAAAGGGAAACAGGAAACAATAGATCGGGTGACGGCTTCTAGCGAAAATGCCGGTCTCCTACTGTATAGATTTGGTCTTCAGCATCGCTTTATATGGATGTGGCTGAGAGCTAGACGCTGTCGCAGAATGAAGAATCTTCGTATAGCATGAAATTAGATATATTTCGCCAATTCCATTCAAGCGTATTCAGTTGGCAGTGAAAATTAAACCAGATTACAGTTATAAAGGCGATAAACTGAATGTAATTCGTGGCACAGAAAAATCCATAATCAATAAAATGTGGAACTCCGATACGGCTTTAAACTGAACAAAAATAGCTATAACGGAAGCTTAAGAAAATATACAAAATCCTTCTGTACGCACAAATTCGGTTTTAATTTCTTTATGTAGATTGCCTCGTGTCGATTTTATCCAGCTTATCACCTTTATAACTGTAATTTGGTTTAATTTTCACTGCCAACTGAATACACTTGAATAGAATTGGCGAAATATATCGCGCATTATGAAAACAAGTATGGGATTGCCCGTATAGCGTTAGTAATCCTATCTATAATAAGGAATTTGAATTCTGTAGTATATTGATTTAGCATCGCA
>JAUYWV010033008.1:0-16624 GCA_032274565.1 Nematoplana nigrocapitula
TATCACACTCCTAGAGTAGATTTGAATAGGGGGGCCGAATCAGCCCCCCCCCCCCGTACCTGGCTGCGTTAAATAGCCCGGTATGGATAGGGTTAAACGGTTTAGCATCCCTTCTGAGACATTTTGTATTCCTAAGTTAGATGTATCTACCGGCACGGCCTCTCAAAGAAATCCGTGTCAGTGGACTCGTATCTGAGGGAGTTCCGGCTCCCCTGACGAGACCCGCTGTACAACAACAACGGCAGGTGTCTTCACCAGAGGCAAAGTTTAAAATGTAAACACAATTACACGGAAAAGTATTGCTACACCAAATCACAAACATAGGGTAAGTAACAGGAGAACTAATGAAAAACCTAAAACAATCTACACTTAACTCTCAGTTGTATAAATCCGGCAGCAAATTTTCTCTAATGGTTTTGTGTTTACATTTTTTAACTTTGCTTGATGAAGTCACCTACCGTTGTCGAAAAGGTTTGCAAACCAATATGTACAGTGTACTAGCAATATTTGCCTGTGTCTTTGTTTGCTATACCATTTCAATATCTGCTCAAACAGTAAAGACATGGACAGTACATATGGATATCGTAAATTATTTGGTCTTCGTATACGAAAAGGCAATGTAACAAGAAGCACCATTTAAATAATGTCTATGCCAGCAAGTTCCATTGATGCACAGTACGTTGCAGTGCATGTAATGTGCATAAATTCAGTGAAATAAATTTATATCAGAAAGAAGAAATCCAATAAAAGTAATACCAGGGAGATTCCATAAAAGTCAATGTTATGGCTAATGCATTATACTCATGGGCCGTATAACCAACTGTATAACCAACCGTATGACCTTAGATCGATACCATTATAGTTACACCGGTGAAATGTTAGCATATTTAAACAAGAGTGTGGTAATATTATTGCGTTGTTTCCCGTTTGCGCTTCACCCTTCTCTTAGTTTTCCCGTTCATTTATTCTTTTGGCGAAGGCGTATGGTTGTCGATGTGATTCTGACTTTTCGAACGAAGGGTTCTTGGGAACCGTCATTGTAACCGTTGACGATTCCGCCTTTCCGAAAACGCTCAAAATACGGTTAGCATGTCAATATGCAGTGCGGCTGGTGAGTACAATGCATTAGCTCTCAACAGTATTGTACATTGAGTATGTGCGAGTGGTTTTATATTCAGAAAAAACAATTTTGTTCATTCGATAGATTTGCTGTCTAACGTTTGGAAAGCGCTCTCTAACAGGTGGCTTTGGGGCAACTAGATTTAGAATGTTACTAAATCTACTGTAACAAACAGAAAGCATTAAATATTGGGGATCAATAATCAGTTAGAAGATGAGCACTATGACTGAGATAAAAATGATTTGGACTAACAACCATGCAGCACCTTAGTCAGATTGGACTAGCAACCATGCTGCACCTTAGTCAGATTGGACTAACAACCATGCAGCACCTTAGTCAGATTGGACTAGCAACCATGCTGCACCTTAGTCAGATTGGACTAGCAACCATGCAACATCTAAGTCAGATTGAACTAGCAACCATGCAGCATCTAAGTCAGATTGAACTAGCAACCATGCAGCACCTTAGTCAGATTGGACTAGCAACCATGCAGCACCTTAGTCAGATTGGACTAGTAACCATGCAACACCTTAGTCAGATTGAACTAGCAACCATGCTGCACCTTAGTCAGATTGGACTAGCGACCATGCAGCACCTCAGTCAGATTGAACTAGCAACCATGCTGCACCTTAGACCCCCTAGACAATTCATCAACAAAAATTTTAAAATCTTTCACGTGAAAGCAAGAAATGCAAATGACGATGTTTGGGAATGGATGGCAGAAGACAATCGTTGAAATGAACCAGACTGAGTGATGACAGTCATTCAAAGAAGAGAACTGGAGTTCTTTGATTAGAAAGTGTTGACTGTTCGCATGACCGAAGTGATTATACGGGGTATATGGTAGAAGAAAATCAAAAGAGAGGAGGAAGAACACAAAATAACTGGTGTGATGACGTTAAAGAATTGATGCATGGGAACAAATAACGCTTACAAGGGCTGTGGTCCAATAAAAAGAAGAAAAATGTTAGTTTAGTAGAAGTCCAAAAGCAAAAGAAAACGTAGGCACCATTGTGTGACTGTAGGCGCCAAGCACTAATAATATACACATCGTGGTAAAGAAAGAAAAATTGTTCATGAAAAGAAAAATTGGACAAAAATATCTGTTTATTGAATTGCTTGTCGAATTGTTTCGCATAAGAGAAACTTGTTGTCAATTCTCACTGAAAGCAGATAATCCTCAACTCAACCGCAACTCACATTGGATAATCCGCGAAGCAGTGTGTGTCTTATTTTCTCCCAAATCCCAATATTAGTCGTTCCACTTCTAATCTGGGTCTTATATGGGGAGGAATTCAATAGAACAAAATCTATTGAGCAAAACCAATTGAAGAGCTCTTTCTGTTTATTCTTTTCAATTCCAAGTGTTTCATTCACCTGGTGGATATGGGATTCTTTTTTCTGGTAGTGTATCTGCTAAATTGCGGAATAGAGATTTTTCTATTAAATGACATTTCAAAATCAATGAATCAGAGGTTTGGCGTAGGCGGCAATCTTAGCGTCCCTGTTTTAGCAACGGGTTGATATCTAGCGGTTACACTCTTTGCAACTATTCGCACTAAGAGATCATTTGAAATTACTAATCTTTAATTTTGTGATATATAATGATGAAATTGGAAAGCACAAATGTATGTTTTAGTGTACAGATTCGTATCTACAATATATATACGAAATTACGAATAAAGTAGTGTTGTGTCTGTATGTTCGGATCAGTAAAAATTCGGATTGAAATATGTCGAGGCAAAAAAAATCGGATTTCAAAACAGTGTAATAGCAATGGAACGCATAATGATCGCGATTTCCCGTAGGGATAAAATGCGAAACAAAACCATATAAGGGAAATCACAAAAGTGTGAAGACATCATTCATAGAATAAATATAAACAAATAACGCTGGGCAGGACACATCGGTCGAATGAGAGACACAACCGATGGACAGAGAAAGGCTGACATTTTGGTCAGCGAGAGAAGGGAGAAGAATGAGGGGGAGGCCGACGCTGAGGCGGGGCGAGGACGTGGATACGTTTGTCGGAGAAGTCAACTGGAGAACCAATACCAATGGGAGGTCGAACTGGAGAAGACATGGTAAGACATTCACCCTTGAAGTTGCTGACACAAGCTATTACAGATATAGAATTATGTTTGAAGGAAAAAGTGTCGGTCCTTTAAAAATATCGGTTAGTGAGAAATGTCGGAATCGGAAAATGTTGGATAAATAAAATTTATCACAGTATACTTGATGATATCAAGTTCCAACGTATAAAGTTTGCTTTAGACGCGTTTCGAAGTTAGAACTCAAGGCAGAATAATAACAGCAAAAACAAATAAGATGAAGAACTACATTAAATAGGTATATGCAAATGCAAATCAGAGCACACAGTTGCAACTAATCGCTAGTCTGGATGCAATGGTAATGCGAAATCACAATCACTTCCGAGCAACCAGTGAAAACAACTCATAAGATCAGATGTATTGATACGCCGAAATCACGATCATTAAACAAGTTAACACTAGATTTCTTAGGGTCTTCAATGGCGATGGTTTTAGCTTATCTAACGTATACGTATAGTTCGAGCGGATAACGATAGTAAAGATTTCATTTTTAGAGCAATGGTTGTGAAGAGAGATCTCAGTAGGAGAAGGTTTACCAGTTAAATGTTGTTCTTTAATGTGAGTAACGAGATGCCGGGTAGTCTCACCGATGTAACGACTTTGACATCGCTCACAATCAAAACGCTAGACAACATTAGAGGTAAGATCACTGGGAATCATGTCCTTATTCTTGAACATTTGCGCAGTTTTACAAAGTACTGTAACATACGATTAATTTACTATTAGAAAGCGACGAATTTATTTGTCTAACTTGCGAGTTTAATTGTTTTTCGCCTTTTCACAGTAAGGAAGCTTCCAGAAGTGATACTGTCAGTATTAGTACAATCAACGAGACCTTTTACTTTTAGAATAAAAGATTTTATAGCCGATTTTTATGAAAAGATCGATAATTTTATTGCAGGCTTCATGGAAGAACTCTGGACTTGAATTAATACGTCGAGCACGAAGAAATAAAGATTTCATGGCTGCAGTCAATTGTATCGAAAGGGATCATGGGCGCAAGCAGGAATGTAAATACCAGTGTTAGATTCTTTTTTAGGTGCCATTTAATATCAAGAGAATTAAACTTACGGATTATCTTAGTATCAAGAAAACGAAGCATGCCCTCTTCTTCATACTCTATAGTAAATTGAATAGACGGGCGGTGGTTGAGAACAGAGAGTAAGAGATCCGCATCCCTCATAGAATTGAAAGCAGAGCAAATACATCGTCAACATAGTGAGATTAGAAGAAAGGGAGAGTGCCAGAATATTCTTGAAATTTGGATTCTTTGAGATTGAGAGCAAAGAAAGCCATCGTCGGGTAGAGCACAGAGCCCATGGCCATGCAAACGTGTTTTATGTGTAATTTGTTATCAAAATAGAAAAGGACTTTGGTGCAAGCTAGTTCAAAACGTTTATGAAGAGTATATCTTTTGTCATTAATAAGGGACATGATATGGTCAATAGTTTTATGAACCGGACCGTTGGTAAAGAGAGACACTGCATCAAAGCTAACGAAAATACTATATGATTATTTAATTCCGAATACAAAGATTTAACCTTATCAACAAATTCAACTGAATCTTTAATAGTAAACACAGAGAGAACGAATGGTTTTAACAAGGCATCAAGATATTTGGAAAGTTTTGAGTTATAATATAAGATGTCCACAGGAAGCTTGTCTTTGTTTTTAAGTTATAGTAACGCTTTATTGAAATTATTCTCAGCAATGATAAACGGGTTCACTTTACATCGGGTATTCGGAGTGAATGGGTGAAATTTAGAGGAATCACTCAGTAAATTTTGTATTTTCCTAAGTAATTACTACAACTATCTATAGCAATACCATTTCCTTTATAGACTTTGGAAACTTACAGGTCTTTATGTTTAGCTAAGTTACGAAGAGAACTTAATTTCGATTTTAAGTTGCTCGGAAAATCTTTCATTTTGCGAGAATACGACTTAAAAGCAGAACGCATGTGAGCAATGATATCGATTTCTTGATCATTCGAAAAGGCCTGATCCTATCTATAATTAGAGAAATGTATGTATGTATGTCTGACTGGTATTTATCTCCCAACTCACTTGACGGATTTGCATGCATGATGACTAAAAAAATACTACGCCAATGGGTAACATGGGGAAAATGGCCACGAGATGCAAAATTTCTAATAGAGAGGCCCACAGCAGAAAATACCCCAAAAAACATGTGTTTACTGCGATGCTAAATCGATATGCTGCAGGAATTTGAATTCTGCAGTAGCCGATAGATAAATTTGAATTCTGCAGAATAAGCGATTATTGATTGCAATGTGAAATGAATCAACTAGGAGAATGGATATTGCTGCGATGCTAAATCAGTATACTATACAGAATTAAAATTCCTTATTATAGATAGGATTACTTACGCCATACAAGTAATCCCACTTGTTAGAGAAATGTATGTATGTATGTATGTATGTATGTATGAGCGGTATTTATCTCCCAACTCTCTTGACGGATTTGCATGCTTGATGACTCAAAAAAATGCTACGCCAATGGGTAACTAGGGAAAAATAGCCACGAAATACCCAGAAAAACCATGCTAATAGATGATTTCCAGTATGCGTAGGAATTTGAAATCAGCAGTAGGCCATTGCTGCTTTGAAAAGCAATATATGATATACTAATAGAATACTGAATTTGAATTCTAAAGTAGCTACTAGCTACAAAGCTAAATCAATATAGTACTGATTAATAGTCTTAATAACGAAATTGAATCTGAAAACTGTTTCTCTTCAGTATGTTTTTGAAAGTTTGTTTGTTCGATGTTTGATGTTTGTCAGTTTTGTTACGTTGATCAATGGTAGGGCGTAAAACACTTTGATGAATGTAAGGATACTCTATGAGATGCATGGCAAATCAATATGCTACAGATAAACGAAAATTCATTTAAGCACATTTTTCTCTGTCAATTTTCGGGGTCAGAGTTTATTATGATCGATTTGTCAATTACCTTAACAAACAGTATCGCCTCCAGAGCAGGCATCTCAGACGCCCCAAGGGAGCACCAGCGAGTCCCCCCGGCGCCATGGATAGACGCCTCATAACAAACCGCGCTCGCTATATCCACACACTATACGGGTAATCCTACTAGTGTATTTTAATTTAGAAAACAAACAGCTTCACTTTGAGCCATACAATCAAACATCAACTTTGCTGGACCAACTCATCGAAACACCCAAGCTGAGTGCATTGGTTTCTTCATCGGAAAGACATGTATCGGAGAGATTAACAACGGAGCCGAAAAAATCATTCGAGATATTAGCAGTGCAACTAGTCCTATTTTGACGTAGCAGAAGCTGCTTAATTTTAAAGTTGTGCTTATTACAAATGACTTTACGAACAGAAATCAAATGTTACTCAACCAGAATGGTAGTGATTGTCCTCCAGTCATTGCGAATATTGAGAAGATAAGCAACGCTTTCATCTTTACTGTGGGTACATTCTTTCGTTGCTTTGCGAATGGCCTTTTGGAGAGTTTTCATTTGGTACGATTTGATATTTGCTGACACTGTTGGAAGATTTGGTGGCAAATTGAGCTGGAGTAACTTCGGTATACGGTTCTTCGACACGCGTTATTCCAAAAATCCAGACTAGTGATTAGTTGCAACTGTGTGCTCTGATCTGCATTTACGTGTACCTATTTAATGTAGTCTTCATCTTACTTGTTTCTGCCGTTATTATTCTGCATTCATAAAGAAGTTCAAACTTCGAAACGTGTCGGCAAACTTTTATTAAAAGCAATTCTATCCACACTGGGTTCGTTCAATGTTCTGTGAATAAAACAAACTACTACTAATACTAATACTACTACTACTACTACTGGCAGACAATGCAAGAAAGTTATCAACGTCTGCTGGAGGAATTGAAGATTATGTTTCCTCAATACAAGGTGATGGTTGTACCTGTTGTGGTGGGCTGTCTTGGAGGCATCAACGACCTGAGGTGGGATATTCAGAAGATCCTGGGATGCGAGAAAGAGAAGGCCACGCGGACGGCAGCAGAGATGCATAGAGCTACGCTGATGGGGACGGGCGCGATTTGGAGACGGATTTCAAATCAGTGATTTTTTTACTTTTTTTACTCCTTGACTCCACCTTGTGACTCTATTTCTCTGTTCTTTTGTACGACTTTTTGCGAATTTACATGTATCACATGTATATTTTGGGCCTCCGAGGCTAAATATATTACTACTACTTTCAACTTCCCATCTTACATAGTCCCAAATATGATATTTCCCTTCTTCCTCTCCACAATCATCGCATTTCCCGTCTTCAGTAATTCCAATCCTTTTGAGGTATGAGGTTTGTCTTCGTCCAGTGCCCTGTTCTCATCTGTGCCATCGCCACTCGTTCTCTCCTACTCGCATTTACACCTCTCTTGAATCTATTCCTATATACCCTTTCAAACCTTTCATCTCTATCCACTTCCCTTCTCATTTCTTTCTTTAATCTGCTCTTCGCGATTTCAAAACTAATCTCAACCTCATCTTGACCTCTCTTTCTTCATCTGCTTTCTTTTTTCCCTCCACTCCAATGTGCTCCGGTACCCAATATAACTCCACGCTCCTTTTCTTTTCCACTTTCACCGCGCCCTTCTCTTCACTTCTTCCAGCGTCTTTACATTCGTCACCTTGTCTGCCCTCATGACTTCTATGACCGACTAACTGTCATTGAAAATAACCACCTTTCTCTCCTCTTCCTGTTCTACTTCATTTAATGCCTCGTTCATCGCCACCAGCTCCGCTTTGTGTGAACTACACCACTTTCCCGCTTCCTTCCTTCTCGCCATCCATTCCTCTTCCTTCTTCCTGACACACGCCTCACCACCTTCACCATTCCCTTCTTTCTGATTTCTTCTTCTGCTGATGTCGACCGATTCATTTATAACCTTGCTTCCCTGCACCCATTAATAATTTCCTCAATTTCATGCTAGATCTGCTGACCACAAAGCCCAATGAGGTCGTTTTGGATCATGTACGAGGCATATAGTTTGCATTGCGATGGTTTTTGACTATTGTTACTATCTGCATAAAACAAAAAGTGAGAAGAGAAGACAAATTTGATGATCGGTGTCACCGCGCAAAGCAATATTTTGACGACCACTCAAGATGACGCTACAGGCCGACTGAAATTGTGCGAATTGTTTACACCAGATTTGAACTATGTGGGGAAATTTGAATTATTAATTTGAGTAACGTTCAAAACCATGAAGAAATATATTTTTATTTCAAATCGAATCTACACAGTACGCTTTACTGTATATATACAGCACTGTAGGTGTAAAATGATTCATTCAGTTGTTAGAGCTATACCAAACTCAGCGGCTCAGAGCGAGAAATAGCAGTCGGCAGTGTGGAGGCTGTTTGCGATCCCGACAGGCGTTGCAGACGGCATGCATGGGATACCACAATTCTCGATACTTCATCGCCTCATGTCAAGAAAAGGAACACCCGGAAGCGTAGCTGATCGTTTCAGGTCCTTTCGTTGAAAAAGGTCACACCTCCTGTCCAGGATCGAGCCATCGTTTGCAGCTTTCGATGGAATCCGCGTGAGACGAAGGTTTGACGTAGCGAGAACCACCATAGGGACCCATGAACGTCAGACTAGACTCGCATTTTCAAGACTGTCTGTCTCCGATCTCTCAAGCACTTATTAGACGTATCAGGCTAATTGTTTCCCTAAAATCACGTAAACTGGCGCAAATACAAATGGAGAAGAGTTTTTTCATGATTGCAGAATGTATGTCGACCATGACTCCTGGAGGATCCATTCTTATAGAGAGATCGACCAGCGCTCTAACGGCGCACGAGTGGGCGGTCATACACAAATACAGTTCCATTAGAGTTCTCTCGGACTCTCTTTTCTCCCTTTCACTCCTCAAGTCGGGGCCGTCTCTTCTTCTTACTTCCAAAATACACTCTATCTGGTCCTCACTTAAACACTTTGCTGACGTGCATGGGTGTCTTGGTAAACCTCCGATGGATACCATGGCACTCACCTATGCGGGACAATGAGAGGGCCAACGCTCTTGCCAAAACCGGCGCCTCCCCTGCCACTGCCTCCTTAATCTCTTTTCTATCTCTTCATCCTTTATCCACCACTAGCAGAGGGTACCCGCGTTGCTGGGCAATAGAATAGTCCGGTCTCCCACTTTTGTTTTATGAAATTTTCCACGAGAGGTTTCCTACTGCCCGAAACGACCATACAAAGGTATCATTCCCATATTATTACTGTAGCTTCAATGACTGACTTTTCCTAGAGTAGGTTTCCCTCTCGACATTGGCTGGTTTTTTTAAAAAACATTGTCTATTAATAGACTGTAGCTGTTTGCCTGCTAATAGTGCATAGGATTGTAGTAACCTGGTTTTATTTAATTTGTCGATCAATAGACTGTAGCTGTTTGCCTGCTTTTAGTAAGTAGAACTGTAGTAACCTGCGCGGTTATAACTTCGAGGAGGATCTACTCTCGCCGTCGCCGCGCTTCATTGGAAAATGCTACTGTAATATTCATTATGTTTTTTCTGTTCCCGGGTCATTTCAGCAAATAGACCCTAGTATAAATGAGGACAATATACTCCCACCGTTTACCCGCGCTTCATTGGCAGCTATTCACTATGTATTTCTATTCCCGGGTTATTTCAGCCGTTTTGGAGAGAATTGGGCAGGCCTCGTAGCTTGAGTGGCCGAAAGTGACGATTTGCGACCTAGGGTGACCTCGGAGGTCGGATATGACCTAGTCCGGTCCCCCAGTTTTGGGGGTGCCCTGCAACTTTTGTTTTATGAAATTTTCTGTGGCAGGTTTCCTTCAGCCCGAAACGGTCATTTCACACAGGGTTTTAGCCTCCTTGACCTCGACCCAGATTTGCCCCCCCCCGTATGTTACCCCGAGGGCTGAGGGGGTCACCCATGAAACGTTTTGGGTCGCTGGCACCAACAGTATGACCGCCTTCTGCCCGAAATGGTCATTTCACACCGTTTTTAGCCTCTTTGACCTCTACCCTGACCCCTAGACCTTGACACCGACCTTGGAGGTCGACCTAGCCTCCCCCCGATGTTACCCACATGGCTGAGGGGGTCACCCTTGCAAAGGTTTGGGTCACTGGCAGCAACGGTTTGGCCTCCTTCTGAACGAAATGGCCATTTCACACCGTTTTTAGCCTCCTTGACCTCGACCCCTATGTTACCTGCAGGGTTGAGGGGGTCACTCATGCAAAATTCGGGTTGCTGGCACAAACAGTCCGGCCGCCCACCCATTAGACACATACATACAGACAACTTGACAAATATATATAAGATAAATATAAATAATTAGTTTTCATGATTTTTCTTTTTAAAAAATCATGAAATTATTTCTTAGAATTTTAAGAAAATATTTTATTTTGAAAATTTTATATTCGAAATGCAAATAACTATTTTTACTAAAATATTTTTTCAATCTGAATTAAGTTATAATTTCTATTAAAACTAATATATATTTCATAATTTCACTTCAGTTATATGTAAAATATGCTAGAAATTTGTAATTTATATGATGCCAGTAAATATAAAAACATATAAAGTACATTACAAACATGTGGATTAGTCAAAAATAATTTTGGTTAATATCATTATTAATACACCCAGGTAATAAAACAATTGTAGCATAATGGATAGTTATCAGGGTACCTTCCACAGAAGTACCATACAAAGTATCTTGTTATTGTCCTTTGACTTTGCAGCAAATATAATTTTGCTGTTCATTTTCCTTATTGTGTATTGATACTTTTGTATTATGTACACATAGTTCAGCTGTTCTTCTGCACCACTAAGAGGAGTTGTTAATCTATCCTGTTACTTTTCCATCAACTGAAAGACTACTTCAGTTAAATAACAAACAATCTTCTTTATAAACTCCAAGAAAGTTTCTTTCTCATATATATACATATACAGTATATACAAAGTAACTATTGTATAAAATATAGCCCAAGTTTTTCAATAACCTTGGGTTCTCCAAACATATGAGATCAATGATATCAACTGATCACATAGGTCAACACCTGTCAACTTAGGATAATATTTATCAATGGGAGTTGGTTTGTTGTATGCACTATATATGCCCTCCACCAGATATAGATTTTTCCAATTTAATTATAAATCCCCCATTGATATTGTTAATGATTTAATTAATCATATATAGTGTAAAATTAATGCTGACAGGCATCGATACGGATTGGTATCAGCATGTAGGTTATCAGGTGGTAATTCCCAGCCAGATCAGCTCTGCCTTCTAGGAACAAATTGCAAAAAATTGCAAAAAATTGTAAAATGTTATATATCAATGCACCACCCTTCTTGACCATAACATAACAATTGACTGTTACAAACAAAATGGTGATTGTCTCAGAGTTATATATATCATACGTTTGTGCTATTTTACATATACTTTATGCATCAAAGATTTCTGAAACCCTATTATATAATAATACAAAATTTAGTTTCAGAGAGCAGGGATTTTCTGCACTTACAGTGACTAATGTTCATGCACTGGTTAATTTGATCCATAGCAATTCAGTTCACAATTAAAATGGAATGATTGATTGAATTGTACATATATTCATATAAGTTTGAACACTTGAAACAATGAGATAGTTAATCTAAGAGTTGTTCCCCGTTTTGTTTGTAAGTCACGTATTCTCTTCTGATCCAGATAAGCAGATTTTACAGTAGGCAATAGCACCAAATACTGCTGGGGTCCTACCCTTATTTCATTATTTAAAAAAACTGGATTGAAAAGCCCTTGTTAACAATTTTGCCACCCTGAACCCAAACCTTAAATTCACCACTGGATCAAGAAGAAAAGTGTGTCTCTACAACATTTTACAATTTAAATGGAGTTTTTCTACAAATTGAATTTCAGGAAGAGCAAGTTAGAACTGCTTGAGAATGCCCAGCTGATTACGCATGGGCAGGGACCAATCAGAGTGTACCCTGTAATCATTTAATTTTAAATTAGAAATGACTAATAATGGTGTTAACAATATTTAAATATAATATTTGTTGTTTCTCGATTCCACCAGCCGCATCCACAGTTGAAAGTAGAAACCGAACTTCCATTCCCTCTTTTTTTCTGTTGAAGCTCACTGGGTATTCTTCCATTTGCAGTTCTTCAGATTCTTCTGAGGCTAGTTGTCCTTCTCCAAAGATACTTTGTCAAGTGAATGCTTCAGTATCAATTGTCAAGCATTACAATATAACCTTTCTCCAGCACTTTCACTCAAGAACTGCCTTCTCACTCAAGAACTGCATTCTCACTCAAGAACTGCCTTCTCACTCAAGAACTGCCTTCTCACTCAAGAACTGCCTTCTCACTCAAGAACTGCCTTCTCACTCAAGAACTGCATTCTCACTCAAGAACTGCCTTCTCAGTCAGGAGTTGTTTAAGAATAGTTTTTCAATTGTGTCAATGAGACACTGTCAATACAGCAATAAATAAGTGACTCATCAATCGATATGTGACAAGTGCTCACTATATACATTAATCGAGCTGTGACAAGCCACTACACATTAAGGTAACCATCTATGACTCTGATACAGTTCCTGTAAATTAGAACATCTATAACTCAAGTATTTATATATATGTATACATATGATGTATGTCATTTTAGACATTTTAGTGTATTTTATTGAAAATATTATTTATATATCTCTCTTTTGGTGTTCTCTTGAATGATATTTCATTAGGTAATTTTAACAAAAAATTATTTATAATTACAAAATTGGAAATATTATTAATTTCTTAATATTTTTTGTTTTATGATTTTAATGTAACTCTATTTTATATTTTATATATCATTTGACTTTTTAAATTTTATTTTTACTTATAGTAAATTATCTATTATATATAATACATTTTAGCTTTTTAGTATAAAGTTTAAACATAAATAAACCAATTGAAGAGTTTCAATTCCCATATCACCCATATGCTAGCTAAAGACCTAAATACTTCCAATTTTCAATATCGAAATTCCTGGAATTATAGATCTAAACGCATGCACTACTTATATTTTTAGTTATTTTTTCTTTTCAATCTCAGTTTGTTCCAATAATTAATTGTTGTTATACATAACTATCATTAACTAGGACCATTTCTCTTTATCGTTATACTGTTGATCATCGATTTTATGATCTTTAGTACATAAGAATTATATAGCATTTTCAAATTTACAAAAAGCCTGTTGCTTTCCATCCCTTTATCCATTTTGAATGTAACTGCCTTTTTAAAATTAGTTCTAGCTCGAACCAACCGCATTGTTCTTTTTAAGAAAATCTTATTTTCCTGTGAAATCCATGATTGTATGTGACATATAACCTCCTTTTAAAATACCAACATTTGGGTTGTTTTCGATATTCATTATTAGAATATCGGAATGAAATACTAAAATAAAAATACGAATGCATACAGGTAAGAAATCTAGTACCACAAAAGCAGTGTTGTTAGAGTTCAAAATTTGAAGAAGTACTGGTCCACGTTTCACCAGTAAGATTGGTAGGTCGTTGAATAGGTTTCAGGCAGCTGAACTTTGCGAGAAAATTGGCAGAATAGATTTGTCGTCTTTGGGTATTCGTTTTCTGTCATCCACGAAGAAAGCTAGACATCGACAATCTGCATATTAAACAGTCTCAACGTTTCAGCTTATTTTCACTAAACAGCATTACCAGTGAGAAAACTGCTTCAAAGAAAGGACTGTCCTACCTTTTTGACGATATTAAGCATAAAGTTTGACTATTGAGAGACAGCCTTAACACGGTCTACAGAATAATAAAACAATCTTTTGATGATTACATTTGAGAAGATGAGCAATCTAGACAGAAGAAAGATATCATGTAAGAGAGAGTTTAGGAGAGAGGAAGATAGGGAGAAGGGAATGAAGAGGAAGAGAGAGGAGAAGGGAGGGAGGGAGAGGAAGAGAATGAGAAGAGGAAGAGAGGGAGGAAAGAAAGAGAGGGAGGGAGAGGAAGAGAGCGAGGGAGAAGAAGAGAGGGAGGAAAGAAAGAGAGGGAGGGAGAGGAAGATAGGGAGGGAGAGGAAGAGAGCGAGGGAGAGGAAGAGAGTGAGGAAAGAAAGAGAGGGCGGGAGAGGAAGAGAGGGAGGAAGAGGACAAGTGGAAGAAAGGGGAATAGAGGGAGTGAGAGAAAAAAAGGGAGAGGCAGGGAACCGCATCATGATCATCATCAGTCTCTGTCGGGTCGTGAACGAGCCCTGGTGACCCCCGCGACATAAGCACTCCACCGTCTCTAATCCTCCGTCTCTCTCTTCAGTTGCTCCAGATTCATCTCTGTCATTATCTTGACTCCTCCATCCATTCTACTTGGGTCTTCCTCTGCGTCTTCTTCCTTCGGCCATACCCGTCATGACATCCTTCTCCAGGCTATTGTCTTTCCTCATGATGTATCCAAAGTACCTGAATTTTGTTTGATCTACCAGTGCTACCAGAGATGTTGACCTTTCCACTTTCTCCTAGACGTAGTCATTAGTTCTTCTATCTGTCCTTGGAATCCGGAGCATCTTTCTCCAGCACCACATTTCGAACGCGCTGATCTTCATTATCGCATCTGTACAATGATTTCCAGATTTTTTCCAATTGACCATGAGTTGAACGTCCGAGTGGTAACTGTCTTTTAATATCTTCCTCGCAGCTGACTGTCCTTTCTACTCTGGCACCGTGGAAAATGAAATGGTTCACTTAGTCTTTTTTTCGACGTCTATACTCAGTTCGTCTGTTGTCGTTGTCATCTTTGTTATTTTTACGTTTAAGTATAAACCTCATATTAGGATATTATTCACCAGCTCATATGGGATCAGACTTTGTATTTGTACAATTATTACTTACCCCTACGAGACATAGATTATGCAGTGTAACAAAAGACAATTATTTGTTTCTTGGCAATAATCTATATTTCCTGATTCATTATATCAGAAATGACACAAAAAACGTTGTCAGTCATTTTAAACTTCGTGTTTGTTCTCAGCGCCTCGATATCTAGAAAGGCAAAATACAATATGGTTAAAATTAAATAAATACATTTTTGTAGGCTTTATTATTATGATTGATTTAATGTAAATAGCTATGTTGCTGATGATGTAATTTGTGAAGTTTCTATAAAATTCGTTACATTTATAATGGTCGAAGTTTCCAGAATTTTCTGGAATGTTCTATGACTGTATATACATGCTGTTTTGCTGGTGTTTTATTAATCTCTTTATCAACGTTTCCTGTGATGTTGACTGTATAAACTTCTCTGGTGTATTTTAATCCAATAAAGACTACCTAGACTTTCAACTTCCGTTTCTCAACAGCTTTTACAGTTTCAGTGAAGCACTGCTATGGCTGCTCGAGTCTGCAGATACTCAGCAAATTCATTTTGCTGTGTGTGGCGAATTCTTCACTAAGTCTGTTAAGAAGCACATCCTGGATAACCGCACTCGTGCAAAGGAGGCCTACTATGCCTACTTCGGAATGCCAGTCGGCGACCAAGACAAGGGTTGGGCACCACATGTCATCTGTGACTACTGTGGCTGCACTCTTGAAGGCTGGTTCAAAGGAGAGAAGAGGGCAGTGCGTTTCACTATCCCCAGAATCTGGCGGGAGCCCTCAGATCATCTCACAGACTGTTACTTTTGCATGGTGGATCCAACAAAACGGAGAAAGGGGAAGAATGCGCCTGCTATCGAGTATCCTGACATTCCTTCGTGTATTGCACATGTGCCTCACAATTTAATAGATTTACCTGTTCCTCAGCCTCCCCTAAGAGAGGAAGTTTGTCCAGAACAAGTTCATTCTGAAGAGGAGTTTGATATATCATGTGTGGAGCACCAACGACCCCGGATTCGCGCTGAAAGGTGGCCCTATTTCCCAAACCAAGGGACATCAACGATCTCATCAGGGAGATGACCTTGACAAAGTGCAACGCTGAATTGTTTATTTCCAGACTAAAACAGTGAGATTTGCTTGGTGACAGTGTTAAGATCACTTCTCAGAGGAAGCGGCATCACACTTTCTCCGTGTTCTTCACTCTTAGAGATGGGCTGTGTTGGTTTCCGTGACATCAAATGACTCTTCGATGCTATGGACATTCCCTGGAACTCCTCTGACTGGAGACTCTTCATTGTCAGTTCTTCGAGAAGCTTCTTTGAAAGTTGTTCAACTTCACAATACAAATCAGTGGCCCTGAATTCCTCTGGCTCACTCAGTACAAATGGAGGAAGAGTACCAAAACGTCAAAATCCTCCTGAGCGCACTGAAGTATGACCAGTTTAGCTGAGAAGTCATCGGTGATTTCAAAATGATAGCCTTATTGATGGGTCTTCAGGGAGGTTTCACCAAGTTT
>JAUYWV010033118.1:0-16615 GCA_032274565.1 Nematoplana nigrocapitula
TCCCCAAAGGGAGACCCCGGGGGGCTGCAACACTCCGCCAACCGGGATCGCATTGTTCTCCCGGATGGACGACCCCGTCACGTGAAGGCGGTTGCATGGGGCCCCGGAATTCCTCTCCCGGATTGCGCCGCCCACGTGGGGCGTTTTCCCGCGGGCGACCAGGATCAGGGTTCCCTCGAGTTTTTCTTTGCTGAGTCGGGCAATCCAGCTCACCTGACTCAGCTCCTTCTACGAGCTGGGGACATTCACCTCAATCCCGGCCCCTCCGCTTTCCCGTGGGGGCTCCTCTTCTCGCTTCCTAACTTCTCCGGATAGGGAAACCCCCTTCTCCAAACTGTCCCCACTGCCTTTCCGAACCCGAGACCCTGACCAACCTCTTCCTGGTCTGCCCCGCCTACCAAGCCGCCCGCCTCCATTACCTCGGCCGGAACCCAACGCTGACCGTCCTGGACGACCCCATGCGTGCCCTGTCCTTCCTGAGAGGGATTGGGGCGGTGATTCGCCCCCCGGAAGGCCGGGAAAAAGACAAACCGATATCTCTACTTTTAAACTCAAACTCGGGTTCTTTAAGAGTAATTGTGGCATTTCTAATCTTGATCTGTGCTATGCTGTTGTTCCCTTCGGGTGTGATGTATCATCCTTATGAAACTTAAATCTTTCGCTTTCGACCGATTTACGATATCAAATCAATTAAGCGTACGGCTATAAATTAATAATTGAATCACTTATAGAAGACTATTCATTATAAAACAATACAGCCAGTTGAGCTGTCTGGTCTTTTCGATGTGGTTCGTTATTTTTTATCTGAAGGTGCAAAACTGCGTAATTGTCTGGGCTGGGTTGGCTTCAATTATATAATCATTATTATTTTATCTTCTATAATTAAAAAACATGTGGTGTTGTTTGTTGACCGTTGCGTTTCAATATGACCTACCTTGTTAGTTTTTTGTTTTTACGGCGAGATTCCGTATCAGGTGATTTGATTTGGTAGGCGTCTTTGTTGTCTACAATCTCGTGCTGAGAGTCAGCGGAAGGAATCCGTCTTCTCTCTCTCTCTCTCTCTCGCTCGCTTTGTTCCGCCAGCAAGCCGATTGCAAGTTTCACTTTCGTTTTTGACCGTCCTCCGCCAAATGCCCGATTGGTTAGCTCTAATGTACCGCGTCGCACAGTTGCATTGGCACTTCTACGAACACTTCACAGGAAGTCTGTCATCAAATTTGAAATTCCTATCCTCAGCTCATCACATCACGTATCCACAGTTCATGTGATATCTACATTAGCTACTGATTGACAGACTAGACTGCTGACTGAACTGACTAGATTTGATGATTTACAAGATATTAGCAGCAACGAACAGCAAAAAGGAAGAATTATAAACTGTACAGTTAATTAGAGGACCATCCAAGAAATTACTGAGAAGACAGCAAATTAATACATTTAGTGAAACCGTGACCAGGAACGTAACTTTAAAAGGCAATTATTATATATGTAGAAGATCAAATTAACAAAATAATTAACAACAGTAAAAATCAATTTAACAGTCTAAGAAACAAATAAAATAACCAAAACAGAAAAAACGGAACAGAAAAGGAAACAAGTAAAGCATAAAAGAGAACAGAGAATAACCGAGAAACAAAAATAAAGCAAATGAAGTAACCGAAAAAGTAACAAATTAAAAGTCAAAATAAATTTATAGATAAGCTGGAAAAAAATTAAAAGTCGAAAGAAACAAATGAAGTAACCCAAAAGAAATAAAGTAAATGACTAAAGAAATGAATGAAGTAATCGAAAAAGAAAAAAATAACAAACAAAAGAACAAATACAGTAATCGAAAACTAAATACACAAATAAATAAACCCAATCAAAACAAATTTCAAGTCGAAATAAACAAATGAAGCAAATTAACAAACAAAAGAAACAAATAAAGTAATCAAAAACTATATTAAAATATTAAAGAAGTTAATTAAAATTCGAATAAAGAAATGAAGTAACCGAAAAAGAAGAAAACAAATAAAGTTATCGAAAGCAAATTAAAAACATGAGAAACAAATAATGTAACTAAAACTAAATAAGTTAAAAGACGAAAGAAACAAATAAATTAATTAAGAGAGAAACAAATTGACAAGCAAGAATTTATCGAAAACACATCAAAAGAAATGGTATTGGAGTTTCTTTTTTTCACAGAATCTCGGAGCCACATTCGTGATTGAGAACAACGAAGAGGCGGACAACTCACCATTGCAAGTACGAAAAGTCAAGAAAGCTTCTAACCTGAACGTGGTGGAACGAGCAATTTCAATCATCGAACTTGAAAAATAGAACAACCAGAAAAAGAGCAGGAATTATTAATTGAACTGCATATTTCAATATAAAAAGAGTCAAAAGAACAAATAAGGCTAATGGACAAGAAACAAACAAGCAATGCCACTCTCTGATTGACAGTAGGTATTGTACAAACTACAAAGGTGAATAGGAAATTTGTCGGACAGTTCAATGTAGTTAAAACTTTCTGTCTAACTAGAAATGTGAACTGGATTCAGCACGGCAGCTAGGTTTAAAATTTAGCAGGATTGTTCTCTTCGTTTTTTTCTAATTTTCGGCTTCACTCGGTCTCAGTGCTCACGCGCTTTCGAGAGAGAGACGCCTTGATGTTCTCATGTTTTTGCACTTCACCCGGCAAAGATACCGCTTGGCAAAAGAAGGCCATACCGTCTAGTCCCATTGGCGTCTGGCTGGCTCGCTTCTCTCTTTTCTCTTCACCTGAAACCGTCTTCTGGTCACGGGAAACAATCGTAAAGTGTTTCTGCACTCGCTCGGGCGAACCAGCACACACAGGCACCCACCACACACACACGAGGGTGGTGAAATCTGTGCTCAAAACATGTGCTCTGCTGTTCAGTTCTGCTGGTTGCATTTCCGTCAGTACTGCTGCGCTGAGTGTGACTTGCTGGCGACGTGCAATAAGTACACTTGCATGCATGCATAGACACTGATTCCGTGTTTCCAATCGAGCCAGCTGTTGTCGGTATTGTGTATAAAATGAAAGACTGAAATGTGGTGATGTATAGAAAGGGAAAGGAGGAGAAAGTCTAAGTAGAGAGATAATTGTAGGAGTGCGGGAAATGAAAGAGATAAACAGATAGATAAGAAAATAAAGAACACACAAAGCAACTAAAGAAAAGATGCTAGAAAGTATAAAGCAAAATCAAATAAATGCCGCAATATGAAGGATCCATTGAATTGCTTTAAAGTTTGCCGTGTTAGCATCAAATCTCTCTTTGGTGACTTTTTAGATGGCACCTTAAGTGACATTTCACTTGCTAAAGATTTCGGCAGGTAATTGTGTCTTCTGAACTTTTTTAAGTATAAAGAAAAATTCTACTAGGTACAGTATGGTCGCCAAACAGTCAAAACCGTCTGGAAGTATGAAAGGAGTATTTTGGTAATTTGCCCTGATTTTGCTGGTATTTTATTTAGCTGGGTTTTTTTCATTTCCCGCTTCCGTGATCACAGGAGATCTAATGCTGCCCATCCGAACCCGACAGCATCACCCGGCTTCTTGTGGATATCAGCCAGGTTTCTTACTTTAAAACGGCTTCTAAGGAGTTTAACTCGATGATCTCTGCATTCTTAGCTGGTCGTTTTCGTCGCTGGAATTTGTGATTTGGTTGGGTGCAGATGTATAAATTCGAAATTTTCTTTTAAAAATAAATAATTTTATTATTTAAAAATTATTAGGAATATTTGTAAAACATTTAAACAAAATTGAGGAATCAAAATGTTAACTAAAGAAATTATAAGAAATTTAAAAAAAAATAATAATAAAGAAAATCTGAAAAAATTATAAAATATTTTTTTGAATGAACGATAAAATAAAAATTTGTGAAATTAATAAGGAAACTTTTATTTAAAATTTTATAAAAAAAACATTTTATTTAATATTTTGACTTATATTTACTTTTTAGAAAGTGCATTGCAAATTTATAAAAAAAAATTACTTAGTTGGTGAAATCACTTTTGTTTGTAGGATATTTAAGCTGGCCCTCGATGCGATTTAAAATCTTAATAAATACATCTCTTGGAAAACTATATCGCCTAATAAATTCAACGAGAGAATTCTTTTCTCTCTGCGCATGGCACGTGCGTAAATAACGACCGCCCTCCTAACACTGATTTAATGAAACTCGCCGACACACTTAAGATTTTGTTTAAGTATTTCATTAAACGTCTCAATAATTTCTTTAGTGCACCATTAAATTAAAAAGTTATTTTGTGAAATGGGCCCCAAAGAAGAGCACGTAGAAGCCTTACTTTCACTTCATTCCGTATGCCTGTCTCTCCTGATTTCTATATATTCAACCGTTTTCTGTGTTTAGCATCGCAATTCTCGGCAGTATATCTATACTTAACTATACACGTGGCCGGAAAATGACGAGTAATAAAGATAAGGAGAAAATTATTCTCACATATTCGCTCTCCTTTGAGGATATAGGTAGAGCAACACTCGAATTTTCATTGCAGCACAGGAGCCGTCATGGTGTCAGAAATGCTGAAGTTCCAAAAGTAAGATCTGCACAGTCGTATTTCATTGCGACAAAAAAGTGTACATATGGATTTGCAAGATGGAAATGTGATTAGACATTTATTATGAATTTGTTGATGGGTTTATTGCTCTGCCTCTATGGTACTGTATATAATAAATGCGTGATGATTAGATACTGTTCTTACTTATAGCTGACACTATAATTAATGCTAAACTGTCTTAGTTTTAAGACAACATATACAGTACATAACACAGTACCAGCCTGATAATTGCGTTGTTATATAATTAATTCGTTAGTCAAGCGTAAAATGCTGAATTCATATGACTGCGGCGACTTTTATTGATTTTTTTGCATTTTTAATATAAAGTCGCCTATAATCTTTCTGCACGTCTCCTGGTATCTCGATATCTCTCTTTTTCTCTTTATCTTTCTTACTTTCTTTCTCTTTTTATTTTCCATGAAGCTATTCTGGCGTGACGTGCGGTCGGGTGTTTCCAGCTTCGGAAAGTTGTCTATACTGGTGGCTACCTGTTACATGTGTACGGACTCTTTTTTTCCTGATCGGATTATACCATTCGACGCGTCTCTTATAACCAGCTATCTCTTCGCGGCTGTGTCCCTGGAAAAACGTCATGAAAACTAAATTCGTCGTCGGCCCGATCTGCTCGTCTAAGTGCGTGGTATCGCGATTCATCACTTCCATCAATACCAACACCAGTCCGTGATAGTGTAGACATTTTACTCACTGCTTTCATCTAGATAGACTGATTCTTACGCTAATAAGTTATAACTGTAAAAACATTAACTGCACTTCTCACTCTGTAAACACCGCACCAATCGATACCTACACCTCGTGAATCCAGAAATAGTAACTACAGATCTACCATGCAGCATTGAAGACGCCAAAAACAGTGACTCCATCTGACGTCGATAAGCTATGTCTAGAAACTGTCCGCTAATCATGGTCCG
The DNA here is from genome assembly GCA_032274565.1 of Nematoplana nigrocapitula. NCBI lineage: Eukaryota > Metazoa > Platyhelminthes > Proseriata > Nematoplanidae > Nematoplana > Nematoplana nigrocapitula. Next base: position 5,514 of record JAUYWV010033118.1, read on the forward strand.
ATCAATACCTCGGGATTCCCTTAAGGATTCACCGCCACCAAGCCGAGCATCTTCGACGAAACCCCAGGAGAACTCCTATAGACAACCACCTCCGCCTCGGACGACAGCTTCATTACCGCGTGGACAACCTACGTATAACATTCAGGGAGGAAATTACCCACGCTCACCATGTCAATCGAAAACGCACAAATGAAAGAAGAACTTAACCGCCTAAGATATAATCAAAAGAAAGAACCGAAGAAAAGAAATGTCTAACATTCGCAACGAACTTACCAACACGATGAAGCCGAAAGCTGACTCCATGAACTAACAAATAAGGAACGAAGTGAGCAATCAAATCAAGGCGATGAGTGTTAACCGAAATAACATACCAAATACGCGATCACAACTTACACCTATCTTAAATGAAATACTCATATTCGGTATCAAAGAGAAAATTAAGAACCCTCCTCCAGTAACAGGTTCAAAAAAACTTAAAGATCAACTTTCTCAATGTCTTAACACATTAAAAGCACACAGACTTCCATATAGAATTGGCAAATTTGTCGAAAATCCCCACATGCATAGATATCAAGGTCAACAAAATAATAACAACCTTTAAATATCAATGCTTAAAGCTTAGCCTAAATTTGAATCGATAGAAAACCCGCCGAAAAAGCCTCCAATACATTGAGTGGTAGTCGTAATACCCCACCGAAGAAAGGAAAATACTGGTCGTGACGTTTAACGACAAACTCGATTGGTCCAACCACGTAAACAATATCATCAAAGAGTATCCATTATATTAAGCAAGCTACGTGATTACTGGCTTGGTCGGTCGCGTTACGCTAGAACACGTAGTCTGATTGGTCAGTTTTCTGACAGAAAGAGAGAGAGAGAGAGAGCGACCAACAAGCGCGACTTGATTCGCTCACACACAGGCTGGCTAGCTGGCCTAAAGCTGAAAGCACACTCGGCCAAGCTGATCTATTGATTTTCTCTCTCACTCTGCAAGCAAGAATATTGTGCTGCGCTAGCGGAGACTGTCGGACCCATGCGGTTGTTCGCACGCTGCACAGCAACTGAGCGATTGAGCGCGTTGTGCTTTATTCATAACAACACTTGCATGTGTAGCTGCAGCGGGCCACTGGTATCCCTTATGAAAGCTGAAACCATTACTCGTAGAACCACAGCTACTACAGCTATATCTAAAGCATATATCAGAAGTCCGTTATGACAGGCATGAATACGACGACAATCACGCTAAATCTAGAAAGCTTGCAACGCGTGCATTACGAATAGTGTGCTTTCCAAACGATTCATCAGAAAATGTAATGGATACTCTCAAAAAGAAAATCCAAGTCCGAAAACTGTACCTGAAAGCATCACAAACAAATCAGCACCCTCTATAGTCTATACCATGTAATTCCTGTACAACTACGACGAACTAATCATTTCCCTCAACCAACACCAGGAACAGATCGATACCTGAACTCTTCCATCCCTGCAACCAGCATCACAAACAAATCGATACCTGAACTCTTCCATCCCTGCAACCAGCATCACAAACAAATCGATACCTGAACTCTTCCATCTCTGCAACCAGCATCACAAACAAATCGATACCTGAACTCTTCCATCCCTGCAACCTGCATCACAAACAAATCGATACCTGAACTCTTCCATCCCTGCAACCACTGTCGAAGTAAACTCAAACTCTCTGTAAAAAGTCTTTCTTTTAAGTTAAAAGAAACTGGTACAATATTTTTATTAATGATACCTCAAATATACGCTTACTTTACTTTGCTTCTTGGTCTTTTTCACTTTTTCGTTCTCTCTCGGTCTCCTTTTTTGTCTCGTTTTCTCGTCTCTCTTTCGTTTTCTAATTCTCTTTTTTCTTTAGTTCTCTCTTTCTATATTTTTTTCTGTTTCTCTCGTTTTTCTTATCTTTCTCTTTCGTTCGCAATTTTCCCTTTCATTTTCTCATTGTCTCGTCCTCTCTCGGTCTCTGTCTCTCGCTTTCATTCTCTTTTTCTTTCGGTTTCGTTCTCGTTTGCTTCTTTTTTAGTTTTCTCGTTCTCTCTCAGTTTCTCTTTCGCTTTCGTTTTCTTTTTTTTTGCTCTCTTTTTGTTCTCTTGTCGATTTTTTCTTCTTTCTTTCACTTTTTCTCTTTTGTTTTTTAATTTTTTCTCATTCATTTTCCTCCCTTTTCATTTATATCATTTTCTTGTTTTTTCTTTCTTTTTTATCTTTCTCTCGTTCTTTCTCTATCTACATAGCAGTCGAGAATCAGTTTATATTTATTTATAAGGTGTCCCAACCAGAGAGAATAGAAAGATCTGTTTCTATTCTCTCTGGTCCCAACTGGCAGTCATTTGGTGAAGTGGATAATGATAATATTGAAGACTACCTAATTGCCGGCCCCTGACATATCAAGAACCTCCTTTGTACCCACCCCTCCTCGTCCTTATGTGTGTGTGCTGCTTCGCCAGCCTGTATACATGATGCGTCTGTCTGTCTGTTTGCACTAATATTCGTGGCCGAACTTTTCCAGTTCTCTCTTTTTCAATCTTTCTCGCCTCTGTCTATCTATGTCCTGTTTTTGATCGAGAAGACACATGATGGACCCGCTGGTGAAGTTTGTGCTATATGTGCTCTGGTGTGGTAAGCCTAAGAGTGTCAGCACTTGGACTTCAGCTCTCAACAACCCCTTGTCCCCTCATTCTCTCTCTCTGTTCTGATGTAGTTCCTTGGAGTGGTTTGAGGTTGGTGAACTTCGTGCGACGACAGCGAGAAATTATTTGGCTGAAGAGAAATGCAGTTTTGTTTTGGAAACTGATTTTCAACGAGTCACGTTTTGTTGCGGTTTTACGGATGAGAGACAGACAGTGGGTGGCTAGCTACTATATGGTGTCACAGTGCTGTAATTATTGTAGTTCCTCTAAAGTCGACACTGTAACTGTTGTCGTACAGTGGTCTTCCTCTACCACCACCAGGTAACCAGGTCCAGTGCGGGTGTACTGCTTCCCTTGACTTTCACACAGGGCCACCAGGCTGGTCACTGGTCTTCTCCCCACCACTGTCTCCCCCGACTATTGGATCATCACTTCCTCCATCTCCTCGCCGGTTCTTGGTTGGTCTTCCCGCAAATTTATTTGCCTCTCACCTGCGTCAGGGTTCTCCTTTTGTGGTACGACTTGAATTTTACAAGGAGCCTTCTCTTGACGGAGGTATCCTGCTCCGGCAAGCAAACTGCTGCGTTCTCTGGGACCTTTTGCGATTTTTCTCCATCTCATTTCTTCGCACTTTATCTTATTTCAATCCTATATCTTTCTATCCACTCTTTCTCTCCTCTTTCTTTCTCTCTCTCTCTCTCTCTCTCTATTTATTCTCTTTCTCTTTTCATCTTCTCTCTTATATCTCACTTTTTCCCTCTCTCTTTTCTTTTTCTCATATCAATCTTCTCTTTTCCCTCCTTCCTCTCCTCTCTTTTCTCTCTCATTCTCTCTGCTCCCTCTCTCTTTCTCTTTCCTCTCAATCTTATCTTTCTATTTCCTCTCAATCTTCTCTTTTCCCTCCTTTCTCTCCTCACTTTTCTCTTTCCTCTCAACCTGCTCGTTCCCCTCATTTCTCTCCTCTCTTTTCTCTCTCCTTCTGTTTCGTTCACTTACTCCCTCTCTCTTTTTCTTTCCTCTCAATCTTCTCTCCTCTCTTCTCTCCCCGCTTCTCTCCTCCATCTTTTTCTTTCGCATTCTCCCTCTCTTTTTCTCTATTCTAACTCTGCACTCCTCCCTCTTTTCTCTCTACCGCTCTCACACTTTCTCCCTCTCTTTCCTCTGGGAGTTCGGGGCGCTGACGCGTCCCCTCGACTGGGAATTGCAATATCAACAAGAAGAAGAATTATCCTTTTTCGTCCTGATATATCTTGTGTACCTCTCGTCGTAACGGTTGTCTCTCGTTGAATACGATTTCGCTGTAACTTTGATCTCTTTGACAATTTTTCTGAGAACTCTTTGTCTTACGATCCCTGCTCCAAAATATGCTCCGGGGTTATCTATGTATAATAATGGTGAATAAATAAATTCCACCCCGGCAGTTTGAATTGATGGCATGGCGAAAATTATTCATTCTTGCTTATACATACCTACTGTACCTTACTATTAGTCATAGCGCTGACTTCGAAAAATCAATATGCAACTTGATTACAGAGTCACCGCTTATTGGTCAATTTTTAAAAACGGTGTATTGCTCCAAAAGAGTCAATTGTTACTCCGGGTTGCCACTTTTACTAATATACTGTATTTTGCTGTCTCACTGAGCAAGCAATTCCAATGCTCGGATGCGAAAAAATTGTTTAGTTTTGTTTTATGTAACCTATTTATGCCTTAGAGACGCGACAATGGCCTTCCTCTTCAGGCCTAACAATAGGTCTAGCCACATGCAGATAGAGAGCAAGAAGAACCGTCACGTACTTTAATTACATTGAGTTATAAATTTCAATTATGGCAGTGGTTGTTGCCCCTGAGTGTATCATGCTGTTACTTTCTCTCTCACACACAGTCACTTTCATACTCTTTTCCTTACTTTTTCTGTCTTTCGCTGTCATGCACTCTCATTTTACACGTTTCCAAAGATCTCAAGGTCGTGCTTTCCCATGCTGGAAGTATGATCCACTTGTTGAAGACGCGTTGATCTCCCAAAATTGAAGCGAAAGAAGCGTTTAATATGGAACTCTGGATCAATCGATCACTGCTCCCTCTGCCTCTTCGACACTTATGACCTGATTCTAGTAGTAGGAAAGGTAGATGACAAGATCAATTGATAATTTCTCCTCCTGCATCTGCGACTATTATTACCCGGTTCTAGTAGTAGGGAAGATAGAACTCTGGATCAATTGATAATTCCTCCCTCGGCATCTGTGACTCGTATTACCCTATTCTAGTAGTAGGAAAGTTGGAACTGTGGATCAATGATCATTGCTGCCTCTGCCCCTGCGACATTTGTCTTTTCGTGGGAGTAGAAAACGCGGTGGACTCTGGCAATGTAGGCCCTATTGATCTTTCAGTATATATCTCCTCTCGTTTCTCTATATTGTTATCTATTGATTAGTTATTTTTATTGTTTATCTCTCGTCGCCACTTCACTTACAACAGTTTGCTATTACTTGTCTGATAGATTTTGTCGTGGCTGGACGATCGGACGATTTCGTCAACGACATCCTCAATCTCACCCGATGTGGCAATCTGTCCCACGACCTGCTCAAACACCTGGACAGGCCGGATCATTACCAGAACCGCTTCCATCATCTCTTCCCCGGCCTGCCCACCACCAGCACCGCCAGCACCACCACTACCAGTGATAGCAGACTACATTGTGGACCAGGGACCACCCCAACAACCAATCATCCTGCCCCTGCTCCTAGCGGCGGAGGTGGTCTTCCTAAGCCAACCATGACAATGCGTCAAGGTCACCATCATCAATCGCCGCTCTACTGACTGCTCGGCTAAACAGATAGAATAATTAGCCTATTACCAACGCCCAGCATCGATCGGTAAGCGCAAATCGAGCCAACCCACCGCTTCTCTTTCCGTCGTACACTTTCATCACTGTGCTCATATCTGACTGTGTTATTTCTTTTCGTTTTTGTGTTTTCTCGTAATTATTTCTCTGTGACTGCGTGCGTGCGGGCGTGCGTGTTTCCATTTTTTCTGATAAATCTTCGTTGAACACCACAACCACCACCATCACAGCCAATCATATCGTCGTATCGACCGACTGGTGTCAGATCCTTTAATTCTGTGAAAAATATCGATCTATACACCTGCTGTACTAAAACTATTATTGTTATTATTATTATCTTTTGCCTATACTACCACAACCGTACAGTATTTAGTGATTGTGTTTTCAATATTTTCTTTTTTCTAATTTTGATCTATCGTGTGTCTGTTTTCCATTTATTGTTATTATTAAAATGATGAATTATTATGACTAATATTTATGGTATTTACAGGCGTGTATTATGTATGTAGTTTATTTCTCTGTATTTGTTTGATGCTTACGATTATTCCGATTCCTCACGCGCCAATAGCATTCGGATGGAGGGAAGCCGCTACCCTTTGTCTCTGTTCTTTCATGCAATTCCACGGTGCTGCTTTTCTTCAAACTTTTTTGCAATGATCTTCCTCCCCCTTCCCCCAGTGTGCATTATGTATCAGGTTGAGTGGGAGGGTGCTAAATGTGCAGTAATTATATGGTAGAGTCGTGGTTATCAGCGCTGCTGCCGCCACTTCATAGTCAGAGCCTGTTGATCTGATAGTGATGATAGCCCTATGTGGGTCTACACCAGATTTTCTGCGCATATATTTGTCATATTTTATCGAATTCCTGTTATACATATATAGCTAACTGCTTCTTTCTACGTTCAAACCACCACTACCCTGATCTTCCTCCGCTATCTCTCTCCTGTGATTTGCTAAATTTCGATTTTCCCAAAGCCACCTCCCTCTACACACACCACACACTTCATTTTGCTTCTCTTGAGCACCACTGCATTTACCTGCATTCATGGCCTGATATGTTCAGTGCGCAGGGAGGACCACCATATTTTCTCATTCCCCATATATTTGTCTTTCTTGTTTCCTCCCGCTTTTCTTCGCTACTCTCATCTCCTGAAACCTTCGGTCTGGCTGTTTTTCTTCTTGAGTCACAATGTCTCTCTTTGTAGTGCTTGTGCCGTGTATAGTGTCTTTTTCTTTATCTTGTTCTATATCTTCCTCTCTTTTTTCTTTCTTTCTCTGTCTATCACACTCTTCATTTCTCTCGTGCTATATGGTTTTCTCTTTTGTTCTCCTTTCTCTATTTTTCTGTTTTATCTATCTCTTTCGTTCACTCTTTCTTTCTCTTTTGCTCCTTCGGTCTCTCGTTCGTTCTTTTTCTCACTTTCTCTTTTACTGTCTTTTGCTATCTTGTACTCTTTTCACTCTTTCGTCCTCTCTTTTTCTCTATCTTTCTATCTTTCGGTCTTTTGCTCTCTGTTTTCCTTTCTCTCTTTCTGTATTTTCCTATCTTGTTCTCTTTTTCGTTCTTTTTTCTCTTTCTTTCTATCTTACTGTCTTTTGCTCTCTTTTCTCTCTTTCGTTTTCTCTTTCTATCTTTCTTTTTCTGCTCGCTATTCTCTTTTCTTTCTCGTTCTTTCTCTCTTTTTATCTTTCTTTCTTTCTCTCTTTCGTCCTCTCGTTCTTTCTCTTCTTTTATATTTCTTTCCCTGTTTCTGTCTTTTGCTCTCTTCTCTTTTCTTTCTGTCTCTCTTTTCCTCTTTTCTCTCTCTTTCTATCTTTCTGTATTTTGCTCTCTGTTCTCTTTTCTTTCTGTCTGTCTCTTTTCCTCTTTTCTCTCTCTTTCTGTCTTTTGCTCTCTGTTCTCTTTTCTTTCTGTCTGTCTCTTTTCCTCTTTTCTATCTTTCTGTCTTTTGCTCTCTGTTTTCCTTTCTCTCTTTCTGTATTTTCCTATCTTCTCTTTTTCGTTTTTTCTCTTTCTCTTTTCTCTTTCTATCTTTCTTTTTCTGCTCGCTATTCTCTTTTCTTTCTCGTTCTTTCTCTCTTTCATCCTCTCGTTCTTTCTCTTCTTTTATATTTCTTTCCCTGTTTCTGTCTTTTGCTCTCTTCTCTTTTCTTTATGTCTCTCTTTTCTTTATGTCTCTCTTTTCCTCTTTTCTCTCTCTTTCTATCTTTCTGTATTTTGCTCTCTTTTCTTTCTGTCTGTCTCTTTTCCTCTTTTCTCTCTCTTTCTGTCTTTGCTCTCTGTTCTCTTTTCTTTCTGTCTGTCTCTTTTCCTCTTTTCTCTCTCTTTTTTTCTCTCTTTCTGTCTTTTGCTCTCTGTTCTCTTTTCTTTCTGTCTGTCTCTTTTCCTCTTTTCTCTCTTTCTGTCTTTTGCTCTCTGCTCTCTTTTCTTTCTGTCTGTCTCTTTTCCTCTTTTCTCTCTTTCTTTCTTTTGCTCTCTTTTCTTTCTATCTCTCTCTCTCTTTTCTCGTTCTCTCTCTCCCTAGCTCGCTGACTCTGTATTTTCTGCGTCTCAATGAGTCTCCGTCCTTGTGATTCCTGCGTCGCTATGTCTATCTTAGTTTGTATGTTTTATATCGTCAAAATGTCACTCCCTTTCTATCTCATTCCTTGTCCATCTCCATATATATTTGTCATTGTCCTATTGTATCTTTCCTTGCCACTGGCTCTTTCTAGATTGTTTTTCTCGGTGTCCTAATGTCTTTCTCTATTGTCTCACATACCACCCCACTTCCTTTTCTTATTGGAGATCTTCTATGTATAATTTCCGGCGTTGATTATATCCTTAACCACATATGCCTCCAATAGATTTTACCTGATATATATATATATACTATTTTCCAGATTTATTACTATACTGCTCTTGTTGCAATGTATGTAGTAGTCTATTTTAGTGTTCATACCGTCATTTATCTGTGTTCATGTTAGAATAAACCTACCAGTGTCTTTCATGCACACTGTGACTGATGGTTTGCATTTATGACCATTATTTATGAATTCACTGCTGACCGCAACGCGCTTGGTCGAAGTCGTGCGTGCTATTTTTCTACTGTCAACCCCATTCTCCCCCCTGGCAGGAAGACCTTGTTCTCTACTCTCCCCATCTTCCACCGTCTCGATCTCTCATGGATGGTGTTCTGTCTCTTTCTCATTTCATTTATTATCATATCACACAAGTGTCACTTCTTGTAGTCAAATATATCTCTATTTTCCTACATACAACTTCGTTTTGTGCCGCGTTACAAAAAGTGAAACCCTGGACATTGGACGACCTCATACGCGCGCCTGTTTCTGGATAGGATCTTTTGTTTATATGGTACCATTTGGTCTGATCTCATCATAGCAGATAATTTACCTCCTTCTAAAATATTTAGAAACATTTGTTTAATGAAGAAAATGAAAAGCTTAGTTATACTACTTGTTTATTAACTAGTAGTAAAAAGCAATTATTAGCTTATTACTGTATTAATAGCCATGATAAAGCATCTATCTCCACGATAATAATCATACTAAGATCCACAACTAACGTTCTAGGAAACTACAGGACATATTTTCACAATCCATCCTTATGCATGCGGACAAGCTGACGGGAATACTACAGAAAAAGACAATTGCAAATTTATCAAACGGTAGCCAGTCGAGGACGCTGTCTTGATATCCAGAAGTTATATCAATCAATAAATTAAAGCTCGCTCTGTTTGCTAACATTACGATTTGATTCTTATATGTTTTTCCATAATTAATAAAACTACACAAGCTAACTACTTTAAGTAGTACCTTAATATTCGTTTCAACGAAGTCTTCTAAGACACAATTGGCAGCAAAAACTAATTTTGTACTGTATAAAAACTAAGCATACGATAAATGGTTTATATTTTCCCTCTCTGGACCAGAGGGAGGTCAACGGGAAGGCCAGACAGTCTGTTTTCTTTGGCCAATTAATATCTCATTCCGTTTGAGCTATATCCTCGCCTTCTGGGAACGTATCTGGAATGCCAGCTGACTTTTCGCTACTAAGCGAAACAGATTGGCTGCTTCTTGGGACAGGACATCAAAATTCCGCGCGAGCTCTTTGATGTATGCACAATCCGTGGCCCTTTACGGCGCTTCAACTTAACTCGCATGCACTGCCATGCAGCCGCTCGAATCATCTCTGGATGTACCCGCTCCACTCCACACGCACCCTTATTTTCTGTATGAAGCCAGTCACCACTCCATCTCCTCAAAAGATGAGGCGTCTGCGGGTCACCTCCGCGAACGCGCCCTGCGGCACTCGCAACCCACTCTCATTCAGACCACAGCCAGCAGAGTGCCCTCTCGCCTCCGCGCCATCAGGAGAACTCCACAGCATTCCAGCTGGTCAAACCACCTCCCCGTTTAGAGCGGAATCCATTCCGTGCCTCAAAGGGCTCGCGGCTTCCCAGAACCTTAATTCACTTACTCTCTGGAATCCGTCTCTATCGGACTCCAAGTCTCTCCTGCGTCGCCTAGCCACAGGACCCTCTCGCCAGATAGATTCGACCTGCCAGAAAATTCGGGCAACTCTGCTTGTCTTATCGACACCCAACACCAGCATGCCGATAGACCTCCAATGGGTCCCTATTGTCACTGCGGGCTATCGGTGTCAACTTGCCGTTGACTAGCCGATTCTTCCCCCTCTTTAGACGCCGAGATCGACTTCCATTTCACTCGAGCAGCGACCCCCCTAGCCTGCGCTGCGGTCCCCCACTACTCCACCCACCGCGCCTGTACCCCTCTTCTCTCCCATCTAGCTGCCGCTCTTGCTCATCTCCGCACAGGTTACTCCCCCCTGTTTATGATTATTTCTTCCGCATCGGAAAGACAAACTCTTCCTCCTGCACTTTCAGCATGGTGACCCCCGAAAACCACTCTTACGTCTTCGTGTACTGCTCAACTCACGCCCAAGCTTATAACCACCTCTTCCTGCATCATTAATTACCAATCAGCCAAACAGAAGGCACACTAAACAGACCACGCGGAGACTCCTAGCTCAAGTAAGGAGTAACCCCTGCCGTTGTCTCAATCACTACAAAACACTACAGTAACAACAGAACTCCAAACACATGCCCAGTTTGAGACTGCATACCACAGAACACCACACACATTTTTAACTGTCACTCTCACCCAACAACACTCACAACATATAGGACCTCTGGACCAACCAGCGGATCCAAGTCATCCACTTCCTCGCGAGCCGAGGGGGAGGACCTGCTAATTTAGGGGTCTGGGATAAACAGGATCTTCTCTAGTTGATGGAGATCTGCGTACTGACGCCCCGCCCCCCGACCGTCAAAAAGAGAACAAAGGAGAACCACCAACCAAGTCGCTGGAGTACTGGAGTAGCCATCCCTTGTCTCCGTCTTATGATAATCTGCATTTCATATCATATGGTATAGTAGATTTAGTCATAGAAAATAACAATTCCATGTCTGTATTCTACCCTAACACCCATAGAACACTAGTAGTAACAGTTGATACCTCTCTGGACCACCCCTTGCATTGGTACCTTTCTGGACCACCCATTGTATCGGTACCTCTCTGGCG
>JAUYWV010033229.1:0-16610 GCA_032274565.1 Nematoplana nigrocapitula
TGTTTGTTTGTTACCCGGCCCCTTCCGGAGGAAACCCTCTATGCCACTTAACACTTTGATCTCACGTTGCGCGCGAAGAGCAACCCCCTTAAACCTTTGACCTCATCGCATCGTGCGGTATCCTCGAGAGTAAAGGCACGGTTTTTCTGTCACCTGCATAACCTGCGCTCTCAATTGATCTTGTTCCATTGCACACTCAAGCCTAATCCATACTCCATTTTGCTTGTTCCGCTAGATACATTCATGTAGACAGTGGTTCTTTTGACACCTAAATCGGCGGTGAGAGAGATCTGTCTTTTCTCTCTTGCCGATGGACGTCTCCCTTCATAGATATACGATTTTCCGTCCAAGCGTGACAGATGTAATGATTACGAGTATGCGCAGAAGCGACATACTGAATAGGGCATTTGTATGACGATTAAAGTCAATGAACACATCGATTGAACAGTTTGTGCTTCAGAAATGACTGCTGCTTTATCGGCTTTCTGGTCATATGATAGTTAAAAGTATTATATTTCATTTTCTATTATTATTCGCAAGGTTTTGAATTTTTTCTTTTGATTCGTCAGTTGATTTTTGTTTGTTACTGTGATATTTTCACTTTTTGATTTGGTTTACCGCTCTGTTACATGAAGGTTGACTCGGCAGAATCTTCTCGTGAGACTCAAGTTACCAAGGTTTCCCGTGACATTGAACGTCTGCATCGTACGGTTGAAGCTAATGAGAATGAATTGGAAGCATCGCGAAATGCCCTGACCCAAATGCAAACGGAGCTGCAAAATCAGTCGAAATTGTTGAACAGCAAAGAGGCAGAATTGGTGGGTAGCTAGCGCTTTGATTTGAAACAACAAGTTAAATCTGATACAAATAGAAGTACGGCGTAGTGTTAATTACTCTCTTGTTATGGCCACATATGTCACTTCCAACATCCACTCTATCTTGCCCTCACTCAAACACCTTGCGGGTGTGAATGTCTCGGTAGACCTTCAATGGATTTCGGAGCATTCATCCCTGCGGGGCATTGAGAGGGCCGATGCCCTTACCAAAACCGGTGCCTCCTCTGCTGCTGTTGCCCCTACCTCTTTCACTGCCTCCTCCTCATTCATCCACCACTCTCTCCTTACCTCCTGGCGGTCATCTCTTTGAAACAAACTTCTCGACAGCCAGATTCCAAACCCTTTCCTCTGGTGAGCTTCTCCTTCTCCGTTATTCCCGTTGCGAGCTTTCGCGCCTTCGCTGCAACGGCACTCCACCCCCCTTGCATCTTACCTCAGCCTGACCGATTTCCCTCTGCCCTTCCTGCGGAGAAGGCCAGCAGGACCTTTCTCACCTTCTCCTCATTTGTCCCTCATCTTCAGGCCTCCGAGGTGCCATCTTTGGTGAGACGGTGAGCCTTCTCGACCTCTGGAAACGTCCATGGAGTGTCGCTCGGTTGCTGGGCTTTTATTGGATAAGTCAGTGGAAAATAAAAGAATCAATGGAGGAATATGATAGATATCGTCTGTCTATTTTTGTGTTTTATTAATGCTGTATATGTTAATTTTTCCTGTTCATGAATTATGAGTTACTATGTTTTAAAACCATATGCATTTTTTTCGCTGTTTAGAAATCCCATGTAATGGAACAGAAAAAAATGAACAACGAGTCAGCTGAATTTCAAATCAAATACAAAGAGTTGGAAGCAAAGCTAAAGAGTACAACAGAGAAATTCTATGACATTCAAACCAAATTAGAACACACGCGGCAGGAAAGAGATCTGTTGAAGAAAGAGGTAAATGAGTAAATCAATTTTTTTTTAGAAATGTTATTAATTTACCACTACCCAGTGAGAGTTATTATGCCGAGCTACAGCAGACAAATTTGGGGTAAGAGAGACTCTTCTGGTTATAAATTTTTATCGCCGTCACTTAGAGCATTGGAGACACCCATCGGTATTCAATACATTTGTGATTTAAGAACTGGCGTTTATTCAGACGTTCTTATTTGTAGTTTTCTTTTGTTTACTTGTTTGACTGTGCTTCAGATTGCATCATCAAAATCGTCGCATGATTCGCAGTTGACGCATCTGTCGCGGGAAATCGAACGTGCTCACAGTGAGCAGGGTGAAAATGTCAAAGAACTAGAAACGTCGCGAAAGGCGGTGAAACAGTTGCAATCTCAAGTGCAGTCTCTGCAGTCTGCATTGGAGGAAACTGTTGGCAAAAATGAATCATTTCAGCAGCAGGTAGTTTATTTAATACTTTTAGAAATTATAAATAAAAGTTTTTTTTTCAGTTAGGTGCACCTCGGCTTGGGGTCACAGCATTTATGTATTTAGAGTCATAGTGTGAAATATCAATGAATGTACACACGTGGCGTAGTTTTCTATTTTTTGCCCGCTGTGTGTGTACAGATTGCCACTGCGAACTCCTCACGTGATGCTCAAGTTGGAAAACTCTCACACGAAATCGAACGTCTGTATCGTGACCAGGAGGCGAACTCAATGGAACTGGAGGCATCTCGCAATGCTCTGCAGCAGTTGCAGGCGGAGCTGCAGAATCAGACCAAGCTGCTGAGCAGTCGGGAGACAGATATGGTCAGTTACTGTTAGGACAGAGTACTCCATTGTGTATATTGTGCTCGCAATAGGATTTACATGATCATTATTTGCGCACACTCATAATTGCCGATGTTGCATTTCTCTATTAACTTTCATTTATAATACGTTATTATCATATACTACATGCTAGTAAGCGACTAAGTTCTTGAAATAAAAATTTATTAATAGAAGTCGGAGGAGGCTAAATATGTAAAATCAATGATTTATGAAGAAGTTAAATCTATTGAAATTTCCAGGGATTTCCGTTCTTCTCGGTTAGCCAATAATATTTTGCATTGCGTCGCCCTTTCTACCAATTTATTTTTAGCGTCATCTGTCCAGTCTTAATTTTGTCAATCCCTTATACTGTATTGTATATTGAGTTTGACTTGCTGTTTGCAAAGTTTTAAATCATCGAAATTATTATCTCGCTCATTGGACATTCATGGAAAGATATAATATCTGTAAATATTTCCTAATTATCTATATAGTGTACCTCATGAATTACAAAAATTTATCTGATTAAATATTTTATTATTACAGAAAGCGCTCTTAACTGAAAAGGAGAAATTCATAAATGAAACCAATAAAATTCTACAAAGACAAAGTGAAACAGAAGTAAAACTTAACCAGTCATTACAGAAACTTCAGCAAACACAGGGCAGTTTGAACGAATGTGTCAGCGAGAGAGATGCGTTCAAGCAACAGGTATTGTATTTTCCTAAAACTTACTTTATCATAATTTATAGTATTAGTACTACTGATGATCCATTATCTAGAGGTTTTCAACAATGGTTTAGTCTGAACAGCGACTGACTTGTATATTATGTTTAAATTGTGCTTATTGGGAAGCTGTTTTCAGATAAAACCTGTGCCCACTTTAACATTTTATAATATACTAGGTAAAATTGTTCAGTTAAGGTTTTAGTTCAACTGTTACCATTTTTACAGTTATTAGAACAGCCACCCGAATTCATAACGATTGTACAATGCAATTTTAACTGTTCAATTTGTCCCCGCAAGGTCACTGGATTCAGAGAGAGTTAATAAGTGCGTCGCGGCGGCGTTATTGTCCTGATTTTGGCTGCTAGGCATGAAAGTTATGTGTCCTTCAGTTCATTCTTCAAATCATAAAACAAAAGTCGATCACATATGTTGAGCAAAAGTCAGTGTAGATGCACAAGAGACAAGACGCGTGGACAGAGTAAGTGGAATTTTTTAGTTACCAAGAATTGTCAAGTGTTGTGTCGAATTGGCTGGTGTGTGCTATCTTTATATAACGCAGGAGCACAGCACAGAAACCGAGACAAACCCGCGAAGCATCTTGGAGTTCCTTGCGGTGGTCGGCCGCACACATGCGGCCCGGAACTGAACCCGCCAGAAAAAGAGAGAGAGATAGACCACAAGCAGCAGTGAATACTTAAAGCATACCAATGAGAATACAGATACAGATGAGCTAAGTATGCAACCGCCAAAGCAACACTTGCACGCGCACAAAAACAAACAGTGTCTTGCAAACAATTCTCTGCATATGTCTAGCTGTATGAATTAAATGAAACATTGATGAGATTCTTGCTCTGTTTCTGTACAATTCTCTCGCCTCGTACAAATATTAAGCAAAGTTCTTGCCGTTGGTAGCTTAACCGCATGGCATCGATAAATGAAATCCACATTCAGGGAAAAGCACACTCGACTAACCATAGTCTTTTTTGTCATCAATAAAAAGTACACCATTTCAGGTCTCCCTGTTCCACCAGTTAAAACAGGTACTGTATTATGTCAGCGGTTGGTGAGACAACTTCTGGGAGATTTTGACAACACTAAGCTCTGCGTGGCTTGTTATCCTCACTGAACCCACACGCATTTCGGCGCTCCATCTCGTGAAGCATTCTGACAACGCTGGCATAATCATAATTTATCAAGTCTGTTAATTGTCAAAGGGAGCGAGAATTGTCTTCCATACCAGTGCCTGACACACAGTACATTTTCCCTGCTACAGTATATCTGGTTCGGTTGATGTGCACCCTCAAACAATATTTGATCCAACGCAGCACATAATCTAAAACGTTTTTGGAGAAACGCAGATTCTCTTTGCTACATTATTCTTCTATTGTTGCAAAGTGACGCGCTATCTGAAGTGATGATATTTAGGCACAGAAATAAATTTAATTACGTTCTAATTATTTCATCTTTTTATGGCGGCCACAAACCTCTCTGCGACAACCTAAATTAAAATCAATTGCCTAATCAGAAAATGTTCACATTTGACGATGTAAATCAAAAAATATTTGGGAGTTATCTCAGTCGGCTGTTAAAAAATAGCATGAAAGGTTCTAAAATGTTTTTAAAAAGTAGTAGACTGGTTGCTTAGAGAAAATAATTCTTTCCGGTTAGGTTTGTTTACTACACGCGTGAAAACAAATACCATTGTGTAGGAAATATCATTACGCTTTATTTACTAAGATGGCAGAGGACGTTTTGACTAAAAATATTGTTTTTATCTACATTATAGATTGAACGTATGCATCGCGAACACGAGGGGAATGCAAAGGAATTGGACGATTCACGTAATGCGCTGCAACAATTACAGGTGGAGCTTCAAAAACAAAATCAGTTGATCACTGTCAAAGAAAACGAAATGGTTTGTGAAAAGTCCCATTGAAAAAACTGTACTATTTCTTGACAAATGGTAGCATAATCTTGTTTTAGTTTAGTGTAGCAACTGCAGTGTTGAATTTCACTTTTGACAAAAGTAATTTTTTGATAATTGAAATGGAAAAGACAATTTGATTTAATTAATTCTCGGAGCTACGCAACTTTTATAGCTAATATTTTACTAAATTTATATGAAATATTGCAGGTGATGGATAAGATTAATACTGATTGTCGGTTAATCTCATTTTTCTAGAAAGGACTCGTAGCCGGGAAACAGGAGTCTGCCAAAGCGATTTCCGAATATCAGAGTCAGTTGAAAGCACTGGAATCTCAATTGCAAGACTCAGTGCAGCAGCTTCATCAAACGCAGGCGAAACTGGATCAGAAGAGTGCTGATATGAATGCGCTGAATAAACAGGTGGGAAATACGGTCGTTATTTATGATCGCATCAGTTAATTTTTATTTTTATTTAGAATGAAATACATTTGTAATGATTGATATCCGAACAACGAATAACATTTCGGAAATATTATGGCCCAAACAGTAAAAGTTTGCTATAGGACGTTTATAAATACATTTCTTGACCTACAACTGCATATATAATTTTTATTTTCTACGCGGAATAAGATTAATTTACTTTAAAACAAATAGAAAAATCTTTTTGTTTTAAATGGCAGAGTTAACCTAAACTAAAATCTATTAAATTTGATTTCTTTCTAGATGGAGTCTTTGGTGCATTCACACAATGCTCAGGTTTCAAAGATGTCTCAAGACACAGAGCGCATCCATCAGGAAAATGACGCCCATGTGAAGGAGTTGGAGGCCTTGCGTACAACCCTTCATCAATTGCAGACGGAACTTAAAAAACAAAATCATTTGGTGACTAGCAAAGAAGCGGAAATGGTTTGTAAAGAATCCTTCAAATGTTTACTATTATATTTAAAAACGAAACCTAAAGCTTTTCTGAAAATAATCAAATCGTGTATGAAACCTAATAGAAGGAGAAACATGAGCACCAAGACTAGCGCGAAATATATTATTATTGTGGTACATTATGTTCATTAAGAAAAATTTAACTATGACACAATTTTACACATACTACAACCTAATTAAATTTAAATAAGATATACTTATGTGAAAGTACTCCGATAATAAAAACATCACCATTAATAGTTAATGTCTTGTTTAAAATGGTGAAATTCTCAGAATGTACAGAGTTTGCTTCATTGCTATAGCTTCGTGTCAATATCAAAATGTCAAAACTCAAATGATATATGCTTCCTTTTAACCTGCATTTATAGGGTACTATGCATAGTCTAAATTTAACAAAGTTTTGTAATAATTGTGTGATATTTATTGAAGAGTATTTTAATTATGCAGGACTTGAGGGATCACCACCACGCCTAAACACTTTCAATATATTGTGGGCGATACTTCACGAAGAAGAAGGTTGGTGTAAATCATCGAAAGCAAGCATTCAGTCACTTAAAAGTGGATTTGTGAATTCATAACTATGTACAGTAGTATCGATTATTCATTTGGTAAAATTTTATTTTTAAATCTATCTACCGAAATGGAAACATTGAATAATCATGAGATACATAGATAGAAATTATTCATGATTTATGTAACTTCGCTATCCCTTAGAGATAATTCTAACATCGCTATATACCAACGCTATATTCTTTCTGTGTCTCTAAATTATATATGGGAATTAGGTTCTGTAAAATCGAAGAATAAATCTGACCAGCATTTTTTCCAATTTAAACAACTGGAAATTTTACTCTAATTAATTATGTTTTAATTAGTAATATTTGTGTGTGCTATTTTTAGAATTTCGTTTGAATTTAATATTTCTATTTTGCCCGATGATAAATGTTTTTCGAAACATGTCGCTGTAAATAAATGATGACAAGATTTATTAGAGCTCTGATTTTATCATTAAACTTAGTTCATTTGTTTACCTTTGCTGCTCCAAATTCGAAGACATTAACCTGCTTCCTGGTGTAGTGGTAGCGCGGTGGACTTCCATGGCTATGACTAGTGTACCGACGACCCCTAGTAAGCCTTGTGTAAGTTTGAACTGCAGAAATTGTCTGACGATGCCCGGGGAATCAAATTACATTGCTAATTAGTAGTAATGTAATTTTCATTGATCTATCTGCTATATATGTAGATTTGACAAATCCGCTCATCCTAAGGAAAGCGCCCTGTAAAAAAAGAAAGAAAACATTATCGAAAGAAAATAAATAATATACAGTACTGTTTCAGTCCGCAGAACCTAAGAATGCATTCTGAATTATCAGAATAGATGGACGAAAGTTATACTATACGTAAAATATTTTATCATTTTGCAGAAAGCTCTGTTAGACAATAAGCAGCAGTCAGCTAAAGCGCTTACGGAGTACCAAAGTCAGTTGAAGGCGATGGAGAGCAAACTACAAGACTCATCGCAACTACTTCAACAAGCTCAGTCGAATTTGGATCAGAAGAGTAAAGATTCGGAGGCACTGAAGAAACAGGTTTGAAAAATTAACTCTCAGATATAATGAATATAATCAGTTACTTGTCAAAAGGAGTCTGCAGGTGCATTGTTGGTTATAGATAGATTGAAATTTAATTATTTACTCCCGACACGGCGAGAGACAGCACAGGACCGGTTCCGACCTTATTAGGGCTCATCAGCCGGGCTTAGCATTGAACAAACAATTAATGATCACCTAGCATGCATACGAACCATTCGGCCACCGGCTCCCATGCCAGATATAAACTATAGCATTGAAATTATCTACTTACTGTAATAGTATACAGCCTCAAACTCCTATTGATTCTTCAGTCTGCTTCAGCTCCGCGCTATTTCTCTCTCATTTGGTTTATGCCCTTCTTTGTAGTATGTAGAGGTGATTTTTTGTCCCCCTGCTGCCAAGTAGTATGAGTGCTTTGAAAATGGTTAAATGATTTTACTTCAGATATGGGTCCAGTGGTCGAATTGCTAACGTGCTTGCACAATGATCATAAGTCGCTGGTTCGAGGCTAGAAACTGGTCCTGCGCTGTCTCTGCCCGTGTTGAACTGAATGATAGCATTTCAAGTTATCAGTCAATTTTATTTGTTATGTAAATTCCACACTGGCTTTGCTTTATACTATTGTTTTCAAATGCGCATCTTTAATACCCCTTTCCTCAAAATTATGCATGTCTCTGACTCTACTCGAATCAGAAATTATTTTTTTCGTGTACAAATCTGTCTATTTTAATTGCCGAAAACCTTTCACCACTTTTTATTAGAGTAAAAGAACACAAAAGTAGACGATATTTTAATATCTATTAAAATTTAGTAGAATGGAATGTACAGTGTATTTTTACTCTACTTTTAAAGCTGTACTGGTCAACGATGGAAGCCTAAATTATTAAAAAATCTTTCTCTAATTGTTTTCCTCTGAAAGTTATCCGTTGAATGTTTTTAAATTTTTCATCGGTAAATGCTCATACAAAATGTCAGCTGACGCAGAAATTTATTGTGTTTCTTTCATTTTTCCCAGCGGTATATATGTATAAAAATGATTCTCTGCTTTATATAGTTAGCATCGTTGGAATCGTCCCGTGAAAGCCAGATATCGCAACTATCGCGTGAAATGGAACGGATGCATCGGGAGAATGCCGCCAGTACGAAGGAATTGGAAGTCGCTCGTACTGCCCTACAGAACGTTCAAGTGGAACTTGAAAAGAAAAACCACCTGGTGAACAGCAGAGAAGCAGAAATGGTATACTGACTGAACTATTCAGTTATAATAATTATATCATCAATATATTTTGTTTATTATTCCTATTAGAAAGACGATAGGATCATAACGAAACCTTTATTCCAACTAAACATTACAAAGTAAATTAGCTATGGATATATTTTTTGATAGAATAGTATACTATAATTCAGTCCAAACAAATACACAATCGAAAAGCCAAAATAAATTTAACTGATATCTGTATTAGGCGATTGTTGCAACGCTATATCAATGCAATCATAGAGTAATGGTGAAGAGTTTCGACTCTTACAAAATAAAAGGATACAGTATTTTTCATTATGAGTAATATGTGAATATTTTTTTATTTTTAGTAAGTCCAAATGTTTATTTTATGCAATTAGTTATTATATTATTTTTACGTGATCAAGACGATTGCTCGTCTAAAAGATGCTTTGCTTCGCGCTAACAGTTCATTATCAGGGAAAAACATAAATTATATATATATACTTTGGATCGCTTCTGTTTTCACTTTTAGAAAGCGCTGAAATTAGAGCATCAAAAAGTTGTCGAAGATGCAGCGATAATCAATAAGCAACACATTGAATCTGAAGCTCAACTAAAAGAGGTTCTGCAACGTCTTCAAGAAACGCAAGTTAAATTTGAACAAATACACCATGAGAAGAAGGTGGTAAAGGAGCAGGTGAGCTTGCATTGATCTCATAATGACTCTTCGATTGATATTATCACGGTATTTTTTAAGTCTTTATTGTTTTATCCTGATCAACAATATAGTAAATAAATTAAAGACAAATGAACGAATAACTTACTGCCGGTAGAAAAATTAAAGAGAGCACTTGAGTTTCCAGGCCACCGCCCCGGGGTTCTTTGTCAGTACCAACAGAGTGGGGGGGGGCATCCCGAACGACGCGGACCCATATGAGCTGGACAAGCCTGGAGCCAATGGTCCATGTTCTACAAACCCTCCGCACAACGTGGACAAATACGTCATAGTCAGCAGAATGTTTACACAAAGGTCAACAGTTCTTCTCGCCCAAAATTCATCGGGATGAAATTATGCGCCCCTTTGTCCAACAAGTCTGACCACATCGAGCACGTGCCACTGACGACCAACTTCAGCAACGCGGTATTGGCCGGATAGTTTGCCCAGCTGTTTCACCGCAGGAACGTCCTTGGAAGGAGGGTAGCCAACAATCACCTCCACCTTGTTCACTTAGCGCAGCTGTCTCTCTTCCTTCAACTTGCGGACTCGATGCATCAACGACGTACGGCATGCCTGGGAACTATAATGGTCACACCCGGTACTGAGATATGCAGTACTTGCCTTGTGACTTTTAAAAAATGATGGCTGATTAACTTTGCAACCTTATTAGTTTCGACGGTTTATCGCGTTCGTATGAAGAAAGAATCACTTTTTTGCTAAGTGTATAAAGTTTACTTTAATATAATTTGTTTTAAGCTTGCCACATGTTTTTGTTTGGGGTAGTATTTTAAGCAATGACCGTTAACTTTTGACGACAATATTACATACCAGTTTCAGACCTCGGAATCCTCTCGTGACGCGCAAATTACGAAACTCTCCCGCGAAGTTGAACGTTTGCACGGCGAACTACAAACCAATGTCAAGGAATTGGAAGCTTCGCAGAATGCGTTACATATGCTACAGTCCGAACTTCAAAAACAAGTGCAGACATTGAATAATAGGGAAATGGAAATGGTAAATAAATTACATATCGTATGTGAAATAGGATAATATTATTTTACTGTAGTATAAAACTAAATAGCAGCCTAAACTCCTTGGTTAAACTGTGTAGATATTCACTGCCTAGGAATCTTGTTCAAAGATATTAGAGTCGATATCTAAAATTGAACTAAAAATAAAACCAGAACCTCTTATATCAACTACCGAAGTGATCAACAACCCTTATGTGCGTTGTAATACATTCATTAACCTTAGTCGAGTATAGTCTCATTACTTTAACTACGTTCCTATTTACTATTCTATATTTCTTATGATTTCATTATGCACGCTAGCGGACAGGCGTGTATTTCACGCACTTTCGATGATACTAGTTTTTCTGCGATTGTGTGGTTACTCTTTGCTGCTTGCGTTCGTTTATTGTACGAATTGTTTGACGTTGTCTGTTTCAAGTACAACAAAGTACTTATATCCATCTTCACTTGCTTCTATTATAATATTTCGCATGGTAACGCGATTCCTTTTCAGTGCTGCTGAACAGCTGGTGGAGTTGAGAGAGGAAGGTCGGAGGATATGTCTGGTGTGGGTCCCAAGCCACTGTTGGTATAATGGTAATGAGAGGGCAGACAGAACGGCAGCGGGTGGTGCCTCAATGGGGTGTCTCCTCGACGTGGCCAAAGCCAGGCTGAAGTGTTAACAACCGAAGAAATAACCAGTCCACGACAGAATCAGAATGGTATACGGTGATGGCGGAGTCCGACTGGAGAAGGAGAGAGGATGGAGCAGGAGCGATTTATCATTTCCTGTCTTAGTTCTTAGACCTTGCTTTTCTTCTGCCACCATAATATTTGCCTTAGCAACATTAAAGAGAAACATGCCACTTTGGTTGATAATTTAACACTGTTAATTGTTTCTTGTAAACCGCTATTGTAGTAAGGACGAGGTGTGGTTGGTGGGTTCAAGTCACGGCTCGGGCTATGATAAAAATCCCTCGTCCATGGTTGACAGCTGCGTCAATAGAGTGCTTACCGACCCGAAAGGGTTCGTTTGGTCTGATGCCAGATCTTTCTTACAGGTGGCGCTGGGAACCGTGAGACAGAAAATCACTCTACCCTTTCATGTATCATCAAATCATTATATATGATTTCCAAAATATACTGCTTCTAGTAGTCTGCAAATAACAAAAAGTAGATTACGTTTTCACCCCCTATCTTTGCGCCTTCCTGGTCATCTAGAACTAGTCTCATCACGTCTTGGTCTGTGTATATATTAAAAAGATGCGGGGTCACATTACATTCTGATACAAGATACAACGAATGATATTGCAACTGCTGTTGGCTGGTTATAATACAGAGCGCACAGGAAGGCAGTATTAAGATACGGAATTCATTTCTTCCATTTTGTGCCGCAGTCTGTTGTGCTGCTCGGTGCTGAAATCTTTAGATTAGTTTTTGAGACATATGATGTACTGTATTTACTTATAAAAAATTACCAAATGTTGTGTTTTTGACAGAAAACTTTGGCGTCCGAAAAGCAGAAAGCAATTGACGAGTCAAATTACGGGAAACAGAAGTGCACAATATTAGAAAATAAATTGAAAAAAGAATCAGAAGAACTTCATTCGGCGCAGTTCAAGTTGGATCAAACTACCCAGGAGATGACTTCCTTAAAGAACCAGGTATTGATCTAATTAAAAATCTATCTGATTGTTAGAGCCAGACTTTGAATTTGTTGCATGTAGAGTATTACAGTAAATAAACTAATGAAGTAGAAACGTTGAACACTGTGTCACGTGTCTTTCTTTTAAAAGATGAAGTCTTCGGGAACATCGCGTGATGCCCAGATTACCCAGCTCACTCACGAAATTGAACGTGTGCTACAGGAGCACAAAACAAGTATGAAAGAATTGGCGAATTGTCATGGTGCACTCCAACGAATGAAAGAGGACATCGGCGCGAAAAACGAAATACTGGAGAAAAAAGAAGCTAACATTGTAAGTTAACTTTGTATAAAATTATTTTTTATTCATTTACGATGAGTTAGCTAAGTTTCTGCACAAGGCATCGAAAGAATTAATTAATCATCGAGCTCTGTGTATTATTGCTCCCCCCATCAGCGGTCTGTATGGCGTCTCCCTCCCTCCATTGCGTTTGAAGAACACGTCTTTATTGTGCCGACGACTTCTGTGCCAGCCTACAGGAGGATTGGAAATCGCTTTTACGGCCTCGTTATAGGCGTCATCAACAAATAATACTTGTTTTCTAACGAAAAAACGAATCATAGATTGGTGCTAATGCATTATACGCACCAGCCGTATAACCAGCCGTATAACCAACCGTATTACCGTAGACCGATCCATCTGGTAAGATGTTAGCATATTTAAACAAATCAAAAGTATATAATCAGATACAGCTTCGCTACACTGACAAAGACTAACATGTAATAAACAATCTTCACAACACACTCACGCGATAATATGACAACTCTCTTTTTATATATGCTAATATTTAACTAATACCCTATAACTATGATGGTATCCATCCAAGGTATTCAGGAAGGTAAATGTCAATATACGGTTGGTGTGTCAATATACGGTTATACGGCTGGTGCGTATAATGCATTAGCTCACATAGATTTTCTCGAAAAAATCCTTTAAAAGTCGGCTATATAGGCAAATTATTTTGTCTATGTATTGAGCCCTGCTCCTTGTTTCATGGTTTCATTATGGCGTTTATTTGAAGCTGCTATATATTATGTCGTTTCACCTCTTAATCTGAAATTTACTGTGCAATTGCAGTTCGTGTTGGTTAATGCAGTATATCAGAAATTACCATTCAATTTATTCTTGTACACCGTGAAAAAAGGGTGTTGTACTTCTACGAGTGTTTTGTCGTTTCACCACCAGTCTCTTTTACAAACATTAATATACTACGCTACTGTATGATATGATACAGATTCCCTAATCATTTTTGCCTTATTCAAGAAATCACTTCTCACGGAAAAGGAGCAGTTAGCCAAAGAGACCAGAGAAGTTTTGGAGAAATGCGCGCAGATGGATGAAAAAGTCAAAGGGTCAACTCAACTTCTCCAAGAAACTCAGTCAAAATTAAATCAGACTAGTGAGGGACGGGATGAGTTGATAAAGAAGGTAGGGACTTCATACTACATGAGTGTATTATGGTATATTACTTTTACTACACTTTTGGGTGAAATTCCAATATTTTCTATCTTCAAAGTTAATTCTCTGTACATGTTACTGATGTTTTGTTATTTCGTGAAATTAGAGTATTTTTAGCATGCACACTGGTAACAGAGGACGATCAGATGAAAAGTGAGTTGTCCGAGTTACTGAAACAATACAGCGAAATGGAAGCAAAAATTGAACTAGGCAACGCAGCAGCTTCACAATCACCTGATCGCGAAGGATAATTTAAGTAAACAATTAATGCAGTTAATCTAATATTTATTTGTGACATATAGGATAAGTAGACAGAAGTACTGATTTTAATATTATAATTTGCTTCAAATTATAGCGTGTATAGAAGGTCTGTTATTGTTGTTGCTCCTGGCTACGCTAATGAGTGGCGCCACCCGGATCGGGTTGCTCAGGCTCCGAAATCTTTGTCAATGTCAGGAAGCGGGCTATTTTCTCGTCGTCTTGTAGGTCCTGCTCCACCAAATTTAGGCCGAAGACATCAGTACGGGTCCGTTCCAATCTGGGGCAATGCATCATCAGGTGTCTCGCCGTCTCCATCTCCTCCTCACTCTCCTCGCATCAGGCCCCCAAGTACTCTTCTACCTGGCACCCCTCGCACGTCTCGGTCTTTTACAATCCAATGCGGTTACGGTAGCTTTTTACCAGGCAGCTGTGACCCGTCCTGATCTGGTAGACTACGGCCACACAGATGGCGCTGGAGTCTCGTGGGTTCGGGTCTCTTTTCCTTCCAAATGTCCTTATTCCATCTCTCTTGTTTGTCTCTGGCCCACCTTCTCCTCTTGCAACGACTGGTAGTGGTTGCTCTATCTTCTGCTATCCCTTCCTGGTTTAGTTCTGACCCCTGCTTCACCATCTCATCCGCCTCTTCATTCCCGCTGATCCCACAATGTGCTGGAACCCATTGCAGTTCAACCCTCCCGTTTCTTCTGCCGATTTCTTCAAATGGTTTCCAGATGTTGCTATCTGTTCTGCACTCCTGCTCCAACGGCCCTCTCTGCAGCTTCTGAATCGCAGCTTGCGAGTCCAGATAGATTCTGACCAGTTATCTTCACCATCTCGAGCGCCATCTCCACACTTCTCATCTCTGCTCGCGTGCTGGAGCTCCATTCTCCCACAGCAACTCCCTCCTTCCTCTTTCTGCACTCCTCCGTGATCACCACCCCTGCTCCGCCATTGCGCAGGCCCTCCTTAGCCGAACCAACATTCGATCTGTGCAGCTTCTAGCCTTCTGAGGTACTCTTCTGTGGCTGTCTTCCTTCTCTCCTCACTGTCGTTTCTGTTGATCTGCCTTACCACTTCCAGTTGGAACTTCACATTGCTCTGCGCCACCCACGGTGAGTGCTCAGTGATCTCCGGCATGTTCTCTCTCTCTCTTTCTGACGCCAACTGTTTCGGCAATCTATTTCCCGATCTCTCTCCACCCTTGGTTTTGGAGGCGCTTGGTATTTGACCGTTCGGCTATTTCTCTAAGCGGCTCACATTTTCCCATCCTGATCGCTCTTTCGAAGAGGCTGATTGTACTGACGTTCTTCACCACTTCGACAGGGTCCAGCCCAGCTTCAGTCAACAGTGCTTCATTGGGAGTTGATTTAGTGCACCCCGTAGCCGTTCTAGCCTCTCTTCTAGATTCAACATCAAGGCTTTCGATGTGGGAGTTAGCAGCCGACGTCATCCAGACTCCGCGCGCTCGCATGAGTCATTACTCCCTGGACATATGATCCCACCACCCCTCTTGCTGTTCTTTCTTCCAGGCCCCACCTTCTGTTGCACATCTTTGCCAGCTGGTTGCTTCGCTTTCTTGCCTTCTTTCTGATCTGCTTACAGTGTTCTCCGAAACGAAGTGTTCTATCGAGAGTCACGCCCAGGATCCTCACATTCTTGCTTGTATTCACTTTGATACCATCCACCTTCACATCTACTTCTTTCGCTGCTTTCTTGCTCCATTGGGTGAGGGCATCGCTTGCGTCTTTTCTCCCGCGAGAACCATCGTCCATCTCTTCGCCCACTTAGATATCGTGTCAGCACTTTTCTGGGCTTTCACTGCTGCTTTCGAATCCGTTGATTTCTATTTCTTTCCGTTAAAGGTAGTCTCGCTTCCTAGACCAACAGAATGTTGATCTCTTCTTTGCTCACAAATACTTCTAGTACCTTCTTTTTGTTACGGAGCCTTTCTGCGTTCAAGCACAGGATCTTGATCACTTCCTTCTTTTTCTCCTTGGCCTTTCTTCTTCTAAGCTTCGTTGTTTTCTTCGGAATATTATTTTGCTTCTTTTTTCTGAATATAGGATATTCCATTATCTTGCTTTTTCTGCTTTTTTTCCACTCTACGAATTTGGTCTTCGTTTGTTATCACAGTACTTGTTGTTTTCTACCATTTTCCCATTGGGACCCGGGTTTGGGTGTACATCCCCAGCTGTTCGTCCGGTTACGTTTGTAACCGGACGAGGCACGCTGGACTACCCCGCCCGATTAGTGAAAACCCGCTTCCTTCTGCGATTTTGGTCGATTTCGGAGCCTGTCTCAGGCCGGTACACACTCTTGTTTTTTTCCCGAGGGGGTTCCCTTTTCTTGGAACCCATGTTGCCAGGGAACGCTAGTAGTAATGTACAGCCACGCCATGCCGCGAACAAAGAACCACCCCCCCCACGCGCGCGAGCACGTTTCCGACCGATGAGTCACCAACCCCCCCACACGCGCGCGA